>CBVK0100357532.1:0-12763 GCA_900067695.1 Picea abies
AAGCACATGTATTAATGAGAACAAAATAAGGTTCTTACAAAGTGTATATGTAGACGTAGCATCCTCACCAAGCTCTCCTTTTACAAACCCTTGCTTGAACAATCCACAATCAAAATGACGATACTTTTCATTGATTATTCTCTCCCTTTTCACCATGAGAATGCCTTCTTATATAGGCTTTGAGAGGCTTAACCACCATATATATTCTTAGGATAAGTTAAGGATATTACCCCATAAATTGTGGAACTCCCCTTAGATCCATCCTTGGAATTGAATTCGAACGAAACTGGCCCGGATATTTCTCAGTTGTCCTTAGAGATAAGGGGGATTTGTCCCCAATATTTGCTCAAAAAATCGACGCTCCCTCTAAATGGGGCACAGAGCATTGCAACGCTCCTTGCTAATAGGACAAAGAGCATTAACGCTCCTTGCAAGTGGGAAGTATATGTTTATGATGGTAATAGGACAAGGAGTGTTAGCGCTCCTTGGAGGGTTAGCGTTGATCCCCAAATATACTTTTATGATGGTAATTTCTCAAGGTAAAAGTTTGTACTCTTTGCCAAAATATATATTTTCATATTCTAATGAATATTTAGAGGATATCCCAAGTGTTATTATGATGTCATCTGCAATGTGATAGAGGTGAGATGAAAGTATGATTTTTTCGACACTTGCAACACTTGTGACACTTACGATAATGACAATGAGACATCATCAAAGTGAGTAATTTTGATGTGTAACAACAACAGAAATTTGTGATCACCATTTCATTTAGAAATGAGAATCCAACAATAGATACAACACTGAATTTGATAAAGGAAAATATCTTTGAAGAACCTGAAGTTGAAATTTTGGCAGATTACTAGAATCAAAATCTACAAATAGTTAGACAATTGTTACATTGTTAGCATGTCATAGAAGATGAGCCAAAAGAATAAAACATGCGCAATATTCAGATAACATAAGTTGAAGAGGAAATAGAAGTAGAAGGTCAATAGTTACAGTCAGAATATTTTGTTTCACCACTAAGAATAAATAAATTAAACATTGGAATATAAGAGAACCCAAAAATTTCAAGTATTGGTGACTATTGGGATAACCAGATAGTGGAAAGAATAACATAAATATTGTGCGAGTATAATGATCTATTTCTAGCAATATTTTCAGAGATGAAATGGGTAGTAGGATAACTTGGAGAAATGAAGATTCCTCTAAGACCATATGCCAGACCAATAAGATAGATACCTTATAGGTTGAATCCATTATATAAATAGAAAGTTAAGGAATAGATTGATAAAATGTTAGAGGCTAGTATAGTAGAACTTGTTGAAGAATATGAGTGGATTATCCCTATGGTATTTTAGAAGAAGAAGAAAGGGGTAATAAGGATTTGTGTAGAATTGAGGAAGTTGAATGATTCATGTGGGCATGGTCCCTTCCCTACTCCATTTACATATGAGGTATTGGAAAATGTAGGAGGAAAAAAAACATACTCATTTAGTGATGGATTTACAGGGTATCATGAAATCATAATAGCACTAGAATATCATCATAAGACTACATTTTCCACAAAATGGGGTTCATATTAGTGCACAGTGATTCCCCCTTTGGATTGAAGAATGCACCTGTTATCTTTTCAAGAGTAGTGGTAGTTGCATTTAAAGATTTTATACATAAATTTTTGGAGGTTTATTTGGATGATTGGACAATATTTATCTTATTGAAAGATCGACTTGAAGCATTAAGATTGATGTTGAACAAGTGTAGACAGTGTCAAATTTCATTAAACATTAAGAAATGCATATTCAACGCACCATTTGGAATTTTTCTAGGGAACATGGTGTGTAAACAAGGCCTACTGGTTAACCCTGCCATGATTGTTGTCATTGTTTACTTACCACCACCTAAGTCAGTGTGCTGATTAAGAGATATACTTGGTCATACAAATTACTACAGAAATTTCATAAAGAGATATGCATAGATTACTGTACCCATGGAAAAACTGTTAAAGAAGGATATCAAGTTTCAATGGAATGATGAGTGCCAATAAAGTTTGGACATCTTGAAGGAGAAAATGTTGACAACACCAATTTTGGTGTTTCCATATTGGTCAAAAGAGTTCCATGTTCAAGTGGATGCATCTGTAATAACACTTGGATCAATACTAACACAGGCAAGAGAAGGTGACATAGATCACCCAATAGCATTTCCAAGTAGGAAACTCTCAGATTCAAAAAAAAATTATAACACAATAGAAAGAGAAGATTTGGCTATGATTTATGCATTGTAGAAATTCATACATTATTTGTTAGGCCAACATTTTAAAATGTTCACAAATCACTCTTCTCTTAGATATTTAGTCAACAAGCCAGTGTTGGAGGGAAGAATATGTAGATAGTTCTTATTATTTCAAGAATTTTATTTTGAAGTAGTTGTGAAACCTAGAGGATTGAATGCATGGCGAGATCATCTATCAAGGATAACTAATGGAACAGAACCAAGCAGCTTGGAGGAAAATTTTCCTAATGCACAACTCTTTTCAATGTAGATTTCTGATGAATATTTTGTTGATATTATTGAATTTTTGAGTGCAGGATTTTCCCCAAAGGAATATAACATTGTGCATAAGAAGAATTTGGTAGTTAGGGATACAAACCACCAACTTATTGCAAGACACTTATATAAATTAGGGGCAGATATTATATTAAGGAGGTGTGTCATGGAACATGAACATCCTATCATTTTAGCATAAGAAGATGAGGGAATAGTAGGAGGACACTATGTAAGAAAAGCTACTGCAAAGAAGATATTGCATGCAAGACTATGGTGGCCAACGGTTTTTATGGATGCAAAGGACTATTTTCAGACTTGTGATGTGTATCATAGGGTACGAAAGCCATCCAGGAGAGATGAGATGCCCCTTACACCTCAGGTAACCCTTAAAGTGTTTGACAGGTGGGAAATAGACTTTGTAGGACCAAATCAATCCACTAGCTAGAATATCAGGAGCAAGGTACATCATTACAATGAAAAAATTTCTAACTAGATGGGGTGAAGCAACATCAATAAAATATTGCAACGCAGAGACTACAATGAACTTTTTGTTTGAATAAGTAATTACAATATTTGGATGCCTTGGAATTCTGATGAGTGATTAGGGAACTCATTTTATCAATGGTACCATCCATGCAATGACTCCATATCATCCTCAGGCTAATGGAACAATGGAAGCATTTAATAGGATATTGGAGAATGCCTTAACCAAAATTTGCAATGTAAATAGGGATGATTGGGATCTGAATATACCAGTAGTATTATGGGCTTATAGAACTACATGCAAGAAACTTATAGGGAAGACACCTTTTAGATTGGTGTATGGAAAGGAAGCAATAGTCCCTTTGGAGTATTTGATACCTAGTCTGTTCATTGTAGCCATTACAAATATGAAAAAAAGAGGCACAACTCAAGAACGATTGTCTCAACTCATGGAACTAGAAGAAGACAAAATTATGGTTGGTTTCCATGAGGACGTACAAAAAGAAAAGGACAAATCTTGGCATGATAGACACATTAAGAAGAAATGTTTTAAGGAAGGAGATCGGGTTCTTCTATATGAAAGAAAAATATTTACAAGACCCAAGTAAATTCAAAATGTATTGGCTAGGGCCATATGAAATAAAGTCTACCACAAATGGATGTTTTGTGTAGTTGTAGGATATACTAGGAAAAGAGATTCAACGATTGGTGAATGATAGTCGATTGAAAATGTATAAGGACAATCGACCTAGTAACCCTATGTAGATGCAGTGTAGAGAATTAGAGTTGTACATGGTGTATATAGTAGTAGTTAAAAGAAAAGAGAAGGAAAAATAGTGGAAAAATGAGAAAAACACAAAAAGATGTAGTAGATGGAGAAGTGGTAGATAGGTAGTTAGATGATACTGTGCACAACAAAAGACAGTAAGTGGTATGAAAGAACAGGAATAACACTGTGAACCAAAAAAGGGTGACCAGATAGAAAACAAAGTATGTCGATATACAAATCAGTCAAAAAGAGGAAAATCGGTGATTGAAAAAGTACAACGTGACAAAGCATTTATAACAGGACTTATAAAAGCAGAAAACTTGCAAGAAAAGACTCATTGTGACATTGAGAAAATGAGAGATAAGGAGAGAAAAATCAGTGTGAGTAGGTATTTCCGAAGTATTCAGTGAATATTTAGAGAAACTTTTATAGGATTTAGAAAAATGATGCCACCAAATATTGGAGCTCCTAGTCGAATCACAGGAAAAAAATGCAGTGCTATGAGGTCTCCACAGGAGAAATAAGATGAAGCAAAAAATCCTATTTGGCTAGAAAGAGTGGTATATGTGGATGCAATCCCATCTCCCATCATTGAACTAGTTAGTCCCACCATGGTCAAAGAATAGGATCCAGTGACAAAAGAAATAAATGGAAGTCGACTCGTAGGATGACACACAAAACCCTACATAAAAAATTGGTTTAGGAGAAGCTCAACAGATGAATGAGGGAGATGATGAGTGAACATAGTCAAATGAGCCATGAGCACATGATGAAGTATCACAAAAACCTATCGCAAATAAAACACAACATTCAGAAGAATAGGTATAGGTGGAGGATATCACATGCCAACAAAATTCATAGGTAGAATAAGATGAGGATACACACCAAGAAGCAGGGCCATTGATAGTGACAGAGAATACAAAGGGAAAACAAACAGTAGAAAGGTAGTTGCACAAACAAAAAGAAGTAATATTGACATTGTCACACATACCTGAAGGAGTCAATATCCTTCCTGGCATATTATGATTTGTGGATAAACTAAAGTATGCAAACCATGATATTGCAGACAGGGACATGTTCCTTGATTTTTCACCACAAGTCTATATGGAGAGAAAAGGAATAGGTTTGTCAAGAGATCCATTTTTAGAGCTAAATCAATGGATTGGAGGACTGTATAACACAAGTATCATGAACCTATTGGAAATTACCCACTTTGGGAGAGACAAAGATGTAAATGCTTTTGTGAAAAAACTATTTTCCTTGGTGTATGGGGGTGTTATATGGATGGAAAGGCATACATAAATAGATTTGTATTTAATTGCAGAAATAATTGGTTTTCAAACAGAGTGAGAAAATCCAAAACGGTATTTAGATGAAAAGACAAAGGAGAAATCCCTCACAGAGGAGATAAAGAAGAAATATAGCACTGACAGAGGGTCCAGGAAGTTGATCATCAACATAATTAGTGAAGTAGCAATGAGGTTGGTGATAAAGTTGATGGCTTGTAAAAGTTTAAGGAAATGTCGCAAGGAAGAAGCACCTGCAAGAGTTATAGTAGTAGTCGCGCAATGCACGAAAGGGATTCTACTAAGCTTCACCCCATATTTACTGAATTTGTTTTTGGATGACTACAAGTATGCACAGGATCTTGGAACAAATTTCCATTATGTATGGTTGATTATATTGATATCTTTGGTGGGTTGGGGAGAACCCAAATACAATGGATTTTTCCCGAGGCCGAGGAAGTGTCACACAACAAAGTATACAACATTATGGCACACTTCAGATGAAAAACAAAGTAAGGCAAATTCCAGCATATTTTCTATGTATTATGACGAGATGTGGGAAAAAATAGCTAACACATGGAGGATACCACCAAAAGTGGTGAAAGAGCATCAAATCATAGCTAACTTTCAGGCTTCTAGACATAACACATGGATCTAGGAAAAAAGGGATCCCAAGAAGGAATGGATATAATTGAGGTATTGTATGACAGGAGAAGAAGCGTAGTGGTCCATGAAAGATTGGCCTAAAGAATGGAAGGTAATAGCATTTTACAAGAAGGTATCAAACGTTAAGAAGCAAGCAGAAGCTGGCCCCTCACAAAATTTAAACAGTCCAGCAGTGAATACAAGAAATACAATGAAATGCACGAAGGAAACAGGGGGGACTGGAATAATTATAAATCCAAGGCATACGAACCATATCCCCAAGCATTCAGTGCAGGAAAAGGACCATGCAGAAGTAAGAAATGGAGGAGTGTAGAAGGATACTAATGTTCCAACGTAGTAGGACCTAGGAGGTGGATATGTCCAAAACATGGACATACCAAGTACAACAATGGAGACAGAGACACTTCTCATGAATAGGGAAATATTGTAGGTAGTAGGCCATCGCAAGAAGATGAAGGTGCATAAGAGTGTTCCTGAACTCACATTGACATAAGATGCTGCAAAGTTAGTTGTAGAGAAAGTGTAGTACCGCGTGATAGATACATAGTATGATGTTGAGAAGCAAAGGGGAGAGATAATCAAGAATTTAACATAGGTTAAGGATACATTGGAATAGCTGCAACTTACAATAGTGTAGAAAAAACAATAGGTGCCACAAAGCAAACTTACCAAGACAACACAGTTCCAAAACAAGAAACGATACAGATTATAGCATTGGGGAATGAAATTTTTTGTATTACTCAGGACATGTTGTAGGTTGATGAGAATACAACACAGAAGAAATTGAAGGACATAGATCACTTAGACTTGGCACTGCCCAAGTTTCCAACGAAGGAATTGTATAAAATTCAAGTCACTGCCACACACAAGATTCAATCAAGGGGGCACGCATATGCGAAAAAATTACAATTGGATAAGGAAGCAAGTGAGACACTAAACATAACAATCAACTAGGTGCAAGTTTAAAGGGAGGAAACAAAGCAACACGTGGAGAGAATAGGGAAACATGTCGAGGAAGTGTTAAAAACTATTATTGATAGCACGCAAGAAGGAGAGAATTCAAAACCAAAAGAGAAGATTGAGAATATAAGACAAGCCATGGAGAATTATAGAAGCCACATCATAGATTTCACAACACTCCTAGCACCAAGAACTCCACACCAAAAGTTAGAACATAAATGGTGCAGGAGGTGATAGGTCATACAGATAGTATTGCATAGAGAATCTAGGAAATTACAGAGCTATATGATAGGAGTGTGCAATTATGGACTAATATCCACGAGGATGAGAAACTATAGGAAATAGACAATAAAGAAGGAGTAAATACTGCATCACAAGACTTAAAGTAGAAGAAGAAAACAATGACAATAACCGATAGATTGAGAAGCACGCGGGAAATGAAGAACTTGCAGGAAGAGTTGAAAATTATACAGGTAGAGAAGCAGTCAAGGTAGGCTAAGTTGGAGCCACTACAAGAAGGGAAAGAACACATGTTGAATGAGATTGACATATCCAAAGGTAAGGTCGAACAAATTAGCTTGGAGGCTGAAGATTTGTTGAAGGATCATATCACTGTGCAAATTGTGGAGACTATAGAAGAGAAGAATGTGGAGGTAAAATCTAGAGTTGAAGAAATTCTAGGTAGGTTCTAGGCATTGGAGAAGTTAGTGAAGGAGAAAAACATTGTCTGAGTGGCTCAGGATGAGCCATAGGTGAGTGTTAAGGGCCTGTTGGTGTAGGCCATTTTGGGGAAATGCGCAGTAATTATTGAGGTCTGTTAGAAATTGGACCAGAAAAGGAGCACGTGCTAGAAAACAAGGAAAACTAGCATCTAAAAACAAGGAAAAGAAGTGTGCCAAACAATAGGGAAAAACAACGTCGAAAAAGTAGGAGAATCAAATTAAGGAAGAAGGAAGAAAAACAAAGAGGAAACGGTTAGATTGTGGACCAACCATGTGCAAAAAGTTAGAATGTGGACAAACCTAATCCACTTAGGGTTAGTGGGTTAGGGTTTTGGTCATTATTGTAACGAGTTTTAACCCATTTTTGTAGTATAAATATATATTGTATGAGGAAGCTAGTGAGTCTGTTATTTTTTGGGAGGTAATTCATTGTTGGAGAAGTTCTGGTATGAAGAGAAAGCATGAGATTATGATCTTACATTAAGTCAGTCAAATTATTTTGGATCGTATATTGTAATTGAGGGTCAGGTAGTACGACCTGGTCAACCTCACATATCATCACATTTCATTTGTAATGTGTGCAATGCGCAAACTAGATGAAGGATAATAAAAGAGTGAAGAATGATAGATCTTTGTGGACATAGCTAAGGGGAAGTGAACCATGGAAAAACTGTGTGTTTTTGTGTGGAATTTTTCTTTTATGTCCTTCAATGGTTTATGATGAACGAGTAGAACTGTTAGTAGTAAAATTCACATCGCACTAGAATAAACATGATATTTACTACATAATGAACCTTAATGAATGCAAATGGTTACATAATGGTAGATCTGGATAATGATATGTTAGAATGTTAGATATAATATATGGTAAAGATAGAAACAATGTCTAACATCACCACAATAGCATCCCCTCCACGTTTGCAGACATTTGGGTCATGTAGTCACCCATAAAGCCATCTCGAGTGAGACTATGTTGTGCACTTTGTGCGTAGTGTTTCCTTTTGGTCTCAAGAAGGGACGATGGTTTGTAGGGTTTTGTTGGAAACCTAAAGTAGAACCGAGGTCATCCCAAAGAAATTCAACAAGATCTATTGATAATTTTAGTCATAAGACTTGGGTATACTTTTTGAAATACAAATTTGAAACATGTGATAAGTTCAAGGAGTTTAAAACCCTGGTTGAAAATAAAAGTGGTCAATATATTAAAATATTAATATTTGGTTGAGGAGGGGAGTATGAATCCAAATAATTTACAAAATATTGTAAACACTTTGGAATCAAGAGACAATTCACAACTAGGTACACACCATGGAAGAATGGTCTAGCAAAAAGGAAGAATAAAACAATCATGAACATGGCTAGAAGTTTGTTGAAAGAAAAAAAATTATCAAATGATTCTTGGGGTGAAGTAATCGCTTGTTATGTATACTTATTGAAATGGTCTCCCACAAAGAGTGTAAAAAATAAAGTGCCACAAGAATCTTGGAGTGGCATGAAGTGCAGTGTATCACATTTCAGGGTGTTTGGATGTGTGGCATATTCCCATGTCCTTGAAGAGATAAGAACGAAACTTGATGAAATAAGTGAGAAATATATTTTCACAATATATATTGAGCAATCCAAAGTGTGCAAATTGTACAATGTAATCACAAATAAGTTTAGAATCAGTAGAGTTGTAGAGTTCAAAGAAATTGAAACTTGGGATGGAAGTGTAGACAAAACTATGACTACTAGAGAAAAAATTCCTCATGGAAAAGTTGATGTAGAAGAGAAGAGTGAACAAGAAAAACAACAAGGTACACAAGTTCAATCCCTTGTTCAAGGCACTCCAACAAGGACTCCAAGAATTCAAGGAGATTTATCAAGACAAACAGGTAGTCTATTCCTAGTCCTCAGTCAAGTAACGATTCTGATCCTAGAAAGAATAGAAGTCTACAAGAATTTTATGAAGAATTAGATAATTATTCAAATTTTGCATGTTTACATGCCAACCAATGTGTTTTGAAGAAGTTGTCAAACAAGACAAATGGGTCCAAGCCATGTATGAAGATATAGATTCCATAAAAAGGAATGATACATGGGATCTAGTAGATTTTCCCAAAGACAAAGACTGTATTGGTGTGAAATGGATTTATAAAAGTTTAAAACCAAATTTAATGAAAAGGGCGAACTTGAAAAACACAAACCAAAACTAGTAGAAAAGGGTATCAACCTCGAACATATATTGGAAAAAAATTACACCAATGGCCAAATTAGATACAATAAGGGTAGTCTTAGAAATAGCTCCTCAAAATAAATGGAAGATATGCAAATGGATGTGAAATTTGCATTCATAAATGACATTCTAGAAGAAGAAGTTTATGTGCAACAACCATGAGGTTATGAGATAAAAGGAAAGAAAGATAAGGTATACAAGTTGAAGAAAGCTCTTTATGGTCTCAAGCAAGCTCCAAGAGCCTGGTACCAGTGGGATATACTCTTATTTGATGAGTCATGGGTTTAGCAGAAGCAGTAAACTCTATATACAAAGGTAAATCAACAACGAAAAATTCTAATTGTTTGTTTATATGTTGATGACATGATTTTCATTGGAGATTTGTTAGATGAGTTTAGATGACATATTTTAGATGACATATTTGGGTTTGATGAAGTACTTCCTTGGCATAGAGGTAAACAAGTGATTCTAGAATATTTACATGTGAAACAAAATATGCATTGGATGTGCAGAAGAGATTTACAATGATGCATTGCAAGCCAACACCTAGATCAGTAGAAACAAGAACAAAACTAAGCAAAGAAGATAAAGATTCAAATGTAGATCCTACATTGTTCAGAAGATTTTTCCACTAGAATTGACATTAAGTTTGCAGTTAGCTTGATTTCCAAGTTTATGGAGACACCTAAAGAAATGCATTGGCAAGCTGGAAAAAAGATTTTGAGATACATTGCACGAACAACAAGATATGGTATTTTATACTCAAACACTAAAAATAAATATTTGATTGACTAAATTGATAATGACTTTCTAAGTAGCTTACATGATGGAAAAAGTACTTGTAGATATGTTTTTCATCTTGGTTCAAGTGTGATTTCATAGGCATCAAGAAGCAACCCATTGTGATGATTTCATAAGCATAAGCTGAATATGTAACATCAACAACAACACCTTGTCAAGCTCTTTAGTTACAAAGAGTATTGGATTGATAGGAAGGACCAAATATAGCATGTCCAAAAATCACTTGTTTCACCAAAAGTCCAAAAATCACTTGTTTCACCAAAACACAACCACACAAGAGAGCTTGTAAACAATGGTGATGTATATTTAGAATTTTGTAAGACAAAACACCAATTGGCTCATATATTCACCAAACCATTGGCAAGAGATGTTTTGTTGTAGATGCTGAAGCATTCATAGGTTGTAAGTAAGGGGAGTGTTGAAATATAAATACTCCAGTAATTAATATGGTAATTGAAACGAAGCTCAAGAAGAGTGGACATAATTGACTTTGTAAACCAAATTTATAGTGAGAGGTTTTCTAGATTTTTCTTAAATGTAAAAAGCTCTCTAAATCTTTCTTGTACCTTAAATGTATATATAGCTCATGAATTCCATGAAATCAAGTCAAGTTTCAGAGCCTTAGCTCATTTGTATAACTCTTGTGCTTTGTGTGTGCAACTTATAAGTTCATAGAGCTATAGATGTACATAATCCTCTGCCCCCATTCTATCAGTTATTTTGCATTAAAAGTTTCTCTAACAACTCCACAATGCAAATGATCGGAGTTGTTAGACCCGGATTTCTACAGGGTGGCTGTTATTTTGCATTAAAAGTTTCTCTCACCAGTCCACAATGCAAACAATTCCAACGTTGCGTGGAGGAATCGCTTCAACTCTCCTGGGTCCGGAGCCTGGCAGTGGCTGAAAATTGATCCAACAGATTTTGTTTGGCGTGATACCGGTTTTAACTAGGCCGACCTAAGGCCGTTGATGTGATCGGAACGGAAATTTGGCCTACGAAATGCAGGTAAACTTTGCACTCGTTTTTCTATGTATATATAAACGGAGAAGGGAGAAAGTTAATTTGTGTTCTATGTATATATAAACGGAGAAAGGAGAAAGTTAATTTGTGCACAGATTGATTATTTTTTTTTAATATAAAAGGAACTTATGGTTACGCTTGAATAAGACAATTCAGAGTTTGTTGAAACCATTAATAAATTAGAACACAACTTTCCTTTATTTTAAATCAAAATACGATTTTAGTTTACTTTAAAGATAAATTCACACTAATTTACCAATAGAACATAGATCTTTTTATTAATTAATGGTTTGATACAGCGGTTACACTGAGAATTTTAATGTTAAATGACAACTTGTAAACCTTTATTTGAAACTCCGGGCAATGAGATATCACGGTTTGGAAACCTGGGGCCATGCCAGATCCAAGTTGAAGATGATTTGGATTTGCGACAGTGGAAGCCACACACCATTATTTTATAAGAGATTCTACAGTTTTCGAACTTAAAATCTCTGGAGGATTACGGCAGGAAGCACATGTCCGAAAAGGCTGAAAGTTCTGAAGAATTGTTTGATGCCGTGGAGCGATTTGTTGCTTTTACAAGCTTTGAAGAATTGCAGGATGCTGTAGAGCGATTTGCTACTTTTATACAGGCGTCAATATGATTGAAGTGGATCGCCACGTACGTAGGATGAAGTGAGGGGACTGTCCCACCTGAGAATTTCGGGAAGGATAAAGATCGAAGTTCTGGTCCCCAGGGGGATATTTCAAATCTTCTGTTTCGGTTGAAAAATGATTTTTTTTTCACGGGAACGGTAGAGTATACTTTTGCACGAGAATATTATGATATTGTTCAGTTTTTTTTTCAATTATTATGATCCGTGATCTGATCATTCACGAAAATATATTATTGGGTGTGAGTCAATTCCTTAACAAATGTAATTATTCTATTTTATTAGATTTCTTTTATTATTATGATTGGAATATTATTTTATGAAAATATATTATCCAACTGAGTAGGTTAATTTTGGAGTAAGTCTTTTTTTAATTCTGCTTTTCAGTAAAAAAATGAATCCAGGTCGGATTTTAGAAGTAGTTTGAGTTTTGCATGAATCAAAGTTCCATGTATTTCAGTTTCTTACTTCAGGATTTTGCTTCATTTTAAACCAACCAAAATACTCAGAAAATTAATTAGAATTCGGATTAACCTAAAATTTAAAAACAAACAGCCAAAAAGCCAAAAAAAAAAACTTGCCAGAAAAATAAATTGGGAAGAAAGATTAGTCTAGTTAGCCCACTCCTTATT
>CBVK0100357533.1:0-12763 GCA_900067695.1 Picea abies
ACCTTGATTTTGAGGTGGTTTTGCTAGACAATATTTCTTCTATTGTATCTCCCAATTTTTGGCCCTTTTGGGTCTAAAACTTTCTCTTATGTATTTCTCTGATATTTCTTCTCTACAATGCCACATGTATGATCAAAATTGGATGTGCCAAATGGAATTTACAGTAACTTCACCACAACTTGCCGATTTTTGGCCTTTCCAGGAGATCTCACTTGTATAGTGTGCCCCACAAAAAATAATTGATACAAAATTATGAAACTTGCATCCAAAATACTGCAGACTGTCCAAGATCCAATGCAGCTAGTCCCATGCAATTTGGATACTCTAGGAAGCAGTTATGATTGTTTACCTGGAACACCTTCTTGAGACTAGTCAATAGGACTAGTCAGATACCCTATCTTACACAGGGTGTATCTACAAATTTATGATGATCCAGAAGATGAACATTTTACCACAGACACCTTACTAATTTTTGTAAATATCCTTTGGAGCTCAGGGTCTGAAAGGTTACAGAAATGTTTTTATAGCGAAAATTCTGCAATGACTCAGTTCAGGATGATTCCAGAATCCTATCTTGTACAGGATGTATCTACGAAAGTATAAGGCCTCAAAAGCTGAATTTTGAACCCAACATACCTTGATCCATATAATAAATATCCTCCAAGCCGTTCCTTTTGAAACATTGTATAAAAAAAGTTATAGTGAAAATTACAAGGTGTCTCAGATGTAGCAGCGAAACCCCAAGACCTCGAGCTCTGATAACATATGTTAAGAACCAAATATCAATATAGCATAGAAAATCCTCAGAAAAAGTAATCAACGCCTTGAAAAATAGATAATTTCCGATAATAAGCCTCTTCAAGGGGGAAACCTCCTTTTACCCCACTTGAATGTTCAAGTACAAGATGATTCAAAATAAAAATGTCTCCTTGGTATATATAGGAGACTAGGAGGTATAATTACAACTAATGGCCTAAAGCCGACATAAATAAAATAGCATTACCAATCTAATATGCCCCAATTAAGGGGTAATGAGCCAATATTAGGGCTTAAAAGTTTGTATGTTCAATTTCAATTGACAGAAGAGGAAGGTATTGACACATCTCATGTTCATAAAGAAATTTGTGATATAACCAATGAGAGCACCCCAAGAATGAAGAAACCAATATTTTAGAGTCGGTTCCTTATACCTTTTTGTGAAAAAATAACCCAATGAACTCTAACTATAAACTAATCACACCTTACAAGAGGCGAGTTTCCACCATTGCATTCATCTCTTATCCCTCCCTCTAACACTATGCATAAGTTATTTTTTTAAGGTCACCTTATAAAGAAAGTTGAGGGCACTCTTTTGTGTAAATATAAATAATTTGATATGATGTACCATCTAGGAAACTATTGAGTACAAGTCTAGAGAATAGTTCCTTGGGATGAACCTCCTTGAAGATGACATAAGCTAGGATCTTCTAAATGTGTGTTTTTGTAGAACAAGGATCTTCTAGAAGATCTAGATCATGATGTTGGGTCCGATGCTGGGATGGAATATGATACTGATGATGACACAGATACAGATGAAAACGATGCCATGGATGATGCAGATGACAATGATGATGATCATGATCACAATGGTGATGATGATGTTGAGGCAGTTGCTGGTAGCAGCCAATGACATTCATGATCATATAGACTACATCATGGATCATTTTTTATATATTGTTATAAGGCCTCTTTTCATGGTTACTATCATATGTATCATTTTCATGGCCTCCAGTACCGTATTATTGAGTTGTATCATTTTGATATGTTTCATGTTGACTTATATCATTTGGATATGACATATCATATTGACTTGTATCATTTTGTCTTACATAATTTATCATTTTTATTTATATCATTTGTACATAATGGATCGTTTTGACTTATGTTTGGACATGTATCATTTTTAGATGAGATTGATCTATTGTCATATATATTTGACTTTCACTTGTTTTAGTTATATATGATGATGATCTTATCAATATTGACTTGTCAATTTTTATATATTGAAAGTGGTTGAATATTTTTGGATGCATATTTATTATGTATGATGGTTTTGATTTAATTCTCATGATGGATGTTGTAAAATTCACTTAAATTATAGATATTTGACTCACTTGTTTTAATTATAGATGATGATCATGTTATAATAATTATCTTGTTATTTTATATATATTGGATGTTGTAGATTCTATTTTGATGGAGATTTAATAAGTATAATAATGTTGTTAGTTTGTATGGATGTACGTTTCCCTAAACAATTCTTTATAAATTTTATCCTATAAAATATTTCAAATGCATTTATATGACTTACTGTATAATCATATAAATTATTTAAGAGACATTATATATTTAACTAATTAAATTGAAATATAACATATTAAATTAATAACTGTAAGAAAAACAAGAAGCATTGTTGGAAGCAAGAAAGGAAGAAACAATAGAAGCCAAATTGGAAACCACACCATAAGTAAAACTAGAACCCAAACCAGAAGAAAAATGGGAAGAAAAATGGAAAGAAAAACTAGAAGTAAAATTGGAAGCCAAACCAGAAGCCAAAATGGAAGCAAAATTGGAAGCCATATCAGAAGCAAAACTGGAAGCCAAAATGGAAGAAAAATTCAAAGGCATATCATAAGAAAAAATGTAAGCAACACATGGTGCTATTCCTGGTGCCAAAATGGAAGAAAAATTTGAAGCCATATCAGAAGAAAAACTAGATGTAAAACAGGAAGCCAAAATAGACGCAAAAATGGAAGCAAAATTGGAAGGCATATCATAAGCAAAACTAGAAGAAACACTTGGTGCTAAACTTGGAGCTATTCCTGGTGTTATTCCTAGCACTACACCTAGTGCTAAACCCAGTGCTATTCCTGATGCTAAACCTGGTGCTAAACTTGGCGCTAAACCTGGTGCTAATCCTGGCACTAAACCTGGCGTTAAACCTGGCGCTATTTCTGGTGCTAAGCCTGACGCTATTCTTGGTGCTAAACCTGGCACTAACCCTGGTGCTAAACTTGGCACTAAACCTAGCATTATTTTTCTGGCGCTAAATCTGGTGCTAATTCTGACTCTAAATCTGGTGCAATTATAAAAAGTCCATATTTCGCCTTGTTTTGCACCAAAAAAGGTGTCTGATTCATGGATTAAAATACACTAAATTCCGGTGCTATTTTAGGTGCTAAATGTTAGAATAGTAGGTGTGCTCATTTCACCATGGACAATATAACAACATTGTCACCCAACCATAGGGCGAAGCCACCCCGAGCACCTTAACCTTGACAAAGAATAGTTTTGGAAGAAAACCCTAGGCCTAATAGCCAATCAAGGTAGTGTATCACTCTCCAGAGCTAGCGTACAAAGAAGAAAGTCCAAACCATAACCAAGAGAGAGTCCAAACCTAAAAACTGAAAATACAAGTTGCAGTAGCTACAACTGAAACTACTCTCCAGACTTACGCACAACTAAATTGTTGTAGTTGCGAGCTATGTGTGTCCAAATGAGCTCTGGCATCCTATATTTATACAATTCTTCCTTAGTTTTATGGGCCAGCTTCTCTTTATGGAGGCTAAAAACTCAATATTAATTATTTTCTTTAGTCGACCTGTCTTCTAGGGTTATGTCCAATGCTTTAGGGTTTCTTCTTGCTTCCCTGAATATTTTGTTCTTGTCAGGGTTACACGTGGAGGCTTAATACCTCCCACAACTACCATAATATCAACACTCCCTCCTAGCTAGGGAGGTATTTAAAGGTAATGGTCTTGAGCACAAAAATACCATTCAACATGTAGCATCATCATAGCCACATAGGTTATCTCATGATCAAATCATGAACACCATCATCACTATCAGTGTCATCTGATAACATCAATTATATCATCTCTCAAATCCATACTCCATATGAGTAATCAAGTATGATACTGGATAAGTCACTCACTCCATAGAGTGATACAAGAACCATTCTTCTAATCCAAACACATGTCCTAGAAGAATAACTATTCCAACATATGTTGGAAGCCATGCCATGGACTCCAAGGACTATTTTTCTAATCCAGACATATGTCCTAGAAGAATAAATGTCCTGAACCATTTTCCATTTGGAGAATGTCTGTCCACCAACACACTGACTATCCATCTAGCTGATAATCAATTCCAACACTATTGATAATCTTCATGGCAATCAGAATAATACCATTCAATAGAACACAATTGTGTCTATCCATAGTAGTACACAAATATTATCCAATGGTACACAACCACACCAAGTAGCACACGACTGCTTAATTAGTGACACATAGTCACAAATAGTGGAACAAATACACCACAATATCATACATCTACTGTCCAGAGACATACAATCTCCACAAAAATCATATCATCTGATATCAACCTCCATAAAACAATATTATGATATAAACTGAGTAATCTAGGCCATTCTTCCACTCACATCGATGAGATCTGGACGAGCATATTCCCTCAGAAAGTAAAACATCAGCCATGGGATATCTGGACTATTCTTATCAAGCATAGAAGAATAATTGTCCCTAATTTCTGATCCTGGACCATTCACCTAACTGGGCCATTCCTCTGGTACTAATCATAGTGCAACCTGGAGAGAATGAGTATGCCCTAGGGAATGCTTGTCCCTGATTGTTGAACATAGACCATTAACCTAAATGGGCCATTCATCCGACACTAATCATAGTGCAACTTGGATAGAATTATTCTGCCCTAGGGAATGACTGTCCAGACCATTTTCTAATGGAAATGATTGTCCTGCACCAACCTCCAAAACGGACCATTCTTCGAAACTACTCACAAATGTGAACTTCGAAAGAATGACTTCCAAGTGAGGTGGACCATTCTACTTGACCACTACTCAGAGTGAATTCCAAGAAGAATGACTATCCTAGACCATTCCCCCACACTGGAAACAAGGGGAATCACTGTCTATGGTACATCAACAATCTATCAGATCATTTTCATTACGAAAATAACTATTCGATCTGAACCATTTTCTGAACTAGAAAATGGTTGTCCGTCAAAAATCTCAAACCACTTTCTGAACTGGAAAGGAAATGCTCATCCTAGACCATTTTTCAAACTGAAAAATGATTGTCCATGAATCAATAACATACTCCCAACATGGGAGTAATCTCTTTCCTTTTTCAATAAGGAATTCGTCTCCATGATCCCCAGCTTGTTTCTTGAGTACACAAACTTTTCATCTTGGACAAAGGCTTTACCAAAATATCTGCTATATGCTCATCTATGGAGATATATTGGAGAACCACTTCTCTTTTCTGGAATTCATCAAAGAGAATATAATTCTTGATCTCAATGTACTTCAGTCTATCATGGAACACTGGTTTTCTTTGAAGGCTTCATATAGCTATGATTATTACAATATATTATGGTCAAATTCAACACTTTTTTTTTCTACTAGATCATGATGTCGTGGCAAGGCTCAAACTAAAACATACCCAAGTAGCACTTCTTTTGTCATCATGAGAGTTTTCCATGGATTAGCAATCCATCATCCCAGACTTCTAAGTAACTATTCTGATACACTATCTCTGTCATAGAAATTTTTCACCATGCTTCTTCTGTATACTAGGTACTCCGCATCAAGTTGTTTGAATCCATACAAGGTATTATTATATCTACATACATGGGTCTCTTTTTGGTATAATCTTCTTTCTCACTTTCTTTATTGGGAAGAACATTCTTTTACATGTAAATTTCAATCCATCGATACTATAAGAGGTATATCTGGTTTACTAGAACAAGTTGTTGTCATAGTCTTCTCCCTCCTTCGCGAAGAACCGATGAATCTTGCAATGCTTCCATTCATAATTATTTTTCACATTTTATTACATACATTGTTCTTTATCATAACTTCCATTTCTTCTGCTCGATTTCTTCTTAGTGGGTTCAAACCAATATGGTAGTCTTGTGATTCTCGGTATAATGATTGGTTGTTCTTTCTTTTTTTTCTTTATTGGAATCTTTATGTTCTTCCTTATGTCTCTCTTTAGCTCTTGGGTCCATGGGGTCTTCTATATGTCATGAAGATTCCAACTTCTTCCTTTCATCATAGGATCATGGATGTATATGGAAAACCAAGGATACTTTAATGCTTCTTTTCGAACAAGATTATTCTACAGTCAGAATGAACACGTCTTGCTTATCATGGCTTCTACTTTCAATGGGAACATGGATAGATACTTCATAATACTCAATGGATCATTTTTAGGATTCACTCCCTCCTAATTCTTGCTTAATGTATGAATGCATGCTCTTCTTTTGGAATTCTGTAATCATCTCCCTCCATCTAAGAGATTCCACGCTTTTGTTTGCATCCTTATTTCCTTCTACAAAGTGTCACAAGTATTTTTCTAATTTCCTCTTGATTGCTGACTTCTTTATGAGTCTCTTCAATTTTGAATCTCATTTCGGCTTATCTAGCAATTGTTACTTATATAATAGCTTCCACAGGAATTGTTACCAAGGATTGTCAATGTACTTCATCTTTTCAGATACATTACTTGACAAGTAATCATTGTAATAGTAATCCTTATCTTGTTATTCTTCCATAGGTGTTGTTTCACGGACCATCTTATCTTCTAAGAAATGGATATACAGGAACTATGTAAACATGGTATGTACAAGGACTATGTTACATAATAATATTATTACCTTGACTAGAAGAAGAAACCTAATTCATCTTGTTTGAATTTCTTTGAGGGTTCCTTTTCTTCAACAACTATTTCTTTATGTGTTTCCTTACTTCTCTTTAACTCAAGACAATGATTCTTTTAGTGACCATATTTTCGACAGTTGGAGCATTTTATTTTTGACATACCCTTCTCTTGATTTGGTTTCTTCCTTGAGTCAAACTTCTTCTTATTCCTGATTTCTTGGACTTTGTTGTGTAGGCTTGATCATCATCTTTCCTTTGTAATTTATCTTTTGCACTAATCCTTGATTCTTCTTGTGCACATCAAGTCCAAAGTTATTCAAATGTGGGATACTCCTTTCTTGTGTTCATGCTTGCGGAAAATGCATCCCATGTCTTGGGAAGGCCATTGAGTACTATATTTACTAGTTCCTTCTCTGAAATGATTTCTTCAATAGCTTGTAGTTGATATCTTAACTGAGAGATTATCATAGGGTATGATGTTATGTTGTCATCATCATTCATTTTCATGTCAAAAAGATCATTCTTTAGAATCATTACTTGTCCAATGTTTTTGACTGAGAAGAGGTTAGTTAGGGAATCGTACATCTTCTTGGATGAATCAAGATGAGAGATGTAGGGTATCAAGTGGTATTTTACAGAGTCCACTATGATACTCATGGAATTGATGTCATTGTCCTTGAACTTCTCCATAACTGTAACATTCTGAGTTTCCTTCTCTTTTCCTTCTTCAAACTATGGTTCCACGATCTTTCCTTTCATGATATCCAACTCTTTATTCTTGGCAAGGATAAGGTCAATCCTTGTCTTCCATGCTATGAAGTTAGAATCCCCTTCTAACTTGTTTTCTGACTTCATATATTAAATCATGACTTCTTTGACTTGTTCAACCTTTGACTTTGACTTGTTCAACCTTTGAATTTTACCAAGAACTAAAACTTGATGTCTTAGCTTGCTAAGAGTACCAGGAGGTGCGCTAGGTTAGGGTGCACTAGGATATCTAGAAATTAGGTCAATATCTTCACTTAAGGTGCCTTAACAAGAGGGTTAGGGTTTCGTTTCTGCAACAAAAACTTTGACTGCAACTGTAACTAAGAAAAATCCTCCCAATCTATCTTCCAGTGGTTAGACTATCCGAATATAGTGTGGGCCCATAACCTGTTAGAAAAGTAGGTGTGCTCATTTCACCATAGATAATATAACAATTTTTTCACCCAACCATAGGTCGAAGCCACCCCCAAGCACCTTAACCCTAATAGAGAATCATTCTGGAAGTAAACCCTAGGCATAATATCCAATCAATGTAGCATATCACTCTCCATAGCTATCATACCAAGAATAAAGTCCAAACCATAACCAAGAGAGATTCCAAGTCTAAAAACTGAAAATACAAGTTGCAGTAGTTGCAGTTGCAATTACTCTCTAGACTTGCACACAACTAAATTTCTGCAATTGTGATCTTTGTGTGTCCAAATGAGTTCTGGAATCCTATATTTATACTATTCTTCCTTAGTTGTCTAGGATGAGTTCTCTTTCTAGAGGCTAAAAACTCAATATTAATTATTTTCTTTAGCTGACTTATCTTCTAGGGTTATGTCCAATGCTTTAGGGTTTCTTCTTTCTCCCCATAATATTCTATTCTTGTTAGGGTTACACGTGTATTTTTAATACCTCCCACAGCTACCATAATATCAACACTAATTTCCTATTCTGTTGTAGTGTAGGGACCACATCCTCAACATACTCTTTGAGGTCATTATCCTGCAACAAGAGAAGAACCCTATCCTTCCAAGTCTGGAATTTTGTTTCCCCTTCCAACCTGTCCTCAAGCTTCAATTTGTTCACCTTCTTGACCTGTCTAGAACAAGAACAAGAACAAGAGCAAGAAAAACTTCAAAACTTTTTGAACTCTGAAATGAAATTGTTATGAACCGGGTAAAAGTTATATTGAGATTTGTGTCTATACAAAGTCGAATATCATGCATAAATTGGTTCCATCTTAAAACAAAGATTATTTCCCCTCAACAAGTCTTCAAATATCTGGCCATAAGAAATGGAACAGATGAGGTAAGAAGTCATATAGAATTTTTTAGTCTCTTTCAAATTACCCAGTTGAAAAGAAACTTCACTCGAAATAAGGTAACCCTGGTGTATAATGTCTTTCTCGTGTAAAGTAGAGTGTAGGGCATATATAATATTTCTTAGTACAAATGCAATAGATTCCAAACCAATAATGTAGGAAAACAACCATGGAAACTCTTTGTATGGGTATTTTAGTGAAGTTACTTCAATCCTAGAAATTATAGGGTTACTATTTGGGTCCTCCAAATAATTGCTTAGAAACCTCTCCCCTCCTCTATGTTTCTTCATAAATTCACCGGCCTCTTCATTTTTAAATCGTAAGGTAAGTGTAGGGAGTCGTAGCATTCTAGAAAATACCGAAGGAGCTAAAGAAATGTGTTGATGTCCTTGCAACTGAATTATTATTTTCTCAGAGTTGAATTTATCTACACACCATTGAACAAATTTATTTGAAGTATGTTACTTCTGGAACACAACTTGCTAATGTTATTCCCAAAGTCCAAATTAAGTTTGTTTTCTTCTCAACCAGAGAAATATTCTTGTAGTAATTGCATGACCTCGACCACTGAAACTCTTGATCCTCACCCCAATTTTGTTTAGTGTGTCTCCGCAATACAACTCCTTTTTCTTACTTGACATTCTTTTTTATGCTTTTGGATTTGACAATAGATGGTGCTACTATCGATATTTACAACTTGGAATATTAGTTTTTACTTAATTTCACCATGTATTGTCTTGATAATTCAATCAACAATAATCTTTCTTTTATTGTTGCCGCCTTGCATGACATTTAAATTTATTGCAAGGTTTATGAATGTTTCATGAATTTAATAATGATATATCCTTACACAAGTTGTATCTACTGTGGAGGGGACAATAAATGTGATGGGAAGTGGTGATGCGATGTCATGGCAGATGAAATATTTTAAGTATGAGAGTGTAATATGAGGGATGGAAAGTGAAAATTGTAGAACATGAGACTCCTTCCTTGCGGACATGTGGACCTATGGACTTGGGGACGGAGAAAATTAAGGAGGTCCTAACCAAAACTAGAAATGCTGCTAAGTATGGGAGATAATTGTTTTGTAGATCGAAGAAGTAGTGGGTGCATTTTGGAGAATACAGGACTTCGGACCTAGGGACCTAGAGACTCGAGAAAAGGTTATCAGATGGTAAGCGGCCTCGCATCTACTTTTTGTGAAAAGTGGGTAAGTATTGAAAAATAAAAAAGGTATGATTTGGGAAGTACAAAAGTGGGAAGTGCATTTTAGAGTACACATGATTGCAAACTTAAGGCCTGTGGACCTATAGACATTCGGGTCTAGGGTCTAAAACTTGTTCTACCCCTATTCCACATTGCTCGAATTTGGCCAAGTGTCGGAAATATTTTAATAAAGGAGAAAAATACTAAAGGGAAAAAAACAAAAAGAAAAACAAAGGAAGAATCATATGGATGGTTAAATGAAAACAAAAATTTGATCACGAATGTTGATCAACACAATCATACCAGTATGAATTTCTAAATGGAGGTTATTCATGACATTTCAAAGATGGATAATTTAAGGAACCAACCTAAGTCGAAGCCAAAGTATTCAATGCCTCATAAACATTGCAGTACTCTCGACATTATGAAAATTGGGGATAGATGGAACCATTCAATTGGTGTGTCACTGAAAAATCTCATTAGTTTTGTTCTGGAATACCAAACATAACTATGCAAAATGGTGAGAAACAACCAAAGACAGTGAAATTGGCCGATTAGAGGAGGCATTTACCCATTTGATAATTTCTTACTCAAGGGTTGTTGCAATACAACCATGGTCCATGTGCGCTCATCAAATAGAGGACGCAGGGAGGGTCCAAACCTCCCTCTCCCTAGTGCTCAACAAGAATCCATTCAATTTGTAGAGGATTATATTTTCCAAACACCTTATGAGGCTAGGGAGGTTCTAGATGCCTGGGAGGAAGAAGCCAGACAAGCCAAAGAGAGGGTTCAGGATAATGATATAGATGTTGATATGTTGGCATGGATTGCAGATGTTGGTTCTACCAGGGCAAGGGAAACAAAGTATTGCCACATTATCGACCTCTACTAGCATACAAAAACTCTTCTGGGTCAAGACATGATAGAAAAACAAGCGATCTTCAATGTATTTTCCATGCAACTTGAATACATTCAGCTTCAGGAAAGAAATGATGGATAGAAAAATGAACATTATAGCTAAACGAACGGCAAAAGTCACCTTCAAGGTAAGTGACAAAGCCTAGCCTTAGGTGTCAAAGGACTTTGTCCCTCCCTCTATTTAATTTTCTCATGCATTGTTGCTTAAAGACTTTATGGCTATCTATTTACAGTAGACTACATGATAAACTTCAGCTAGCTCTTAGACATATTGTAGCTCTGAGAATCAACATATTTTTTTATGGACAATGGGCTCTAAGTCCAAAGAAAACTCTGTTTTGTTGTTGGTTTGGTGGTAGGCTAGCAACAAAACCTCTATATATTTTGTCATTTTATTATAATATAATATAGTATTGATAGCTTATTAAAAAAAAAGATCTTTTAATGGTACTAATGCTATAACAAAATATATGTCAATCCAAAATTAGGCAGAGCTTCCACATTGACATTTATTCCGATAATGGATCGTAGGAACATCAATATTGAATTACTAGGTAAAGAAAATGTTAGAAAATCACACCTTTAGTAAAGCTTAAGTGAAGACATTTTTATATGAATGAAAAATATAATGAATGTGTTTGAAAATCACATCTTTAGCAAAGTTTAACTTAGCACATTTTTATAGGAATGGAAAATATAATCATGGATATTGAGACCAATATGAAAAACCTATCAATATCACGTCAAAGTACACTATCCGTCCACATATCAAACAAACAAAACATTTATCTTGAAGTTAAAGTTTGGACATTTTCTTATGAACAAAAAGCAAATCACTTTGAAAATAAAAACTTGATTCTTTATTTTAAATGTAGATATTTAATCAAATTTGTAACAATTTTTTTAAGGTTTCTTTGACTATATATAGAAAAAATTATCATTTTTCCAAAATTATGAAACATTAATATACCTTTTTCTACTTATAAGCAGTCTAAGGAAGCACAGATCTACTTAGAAGAACTCTAAAGATGTTTATATGCATCTTTAGGAATAAGGCTAAGACAACTTCATATTTGTCAAATTGAATTATTGGAATGCACATTGCCAAATCTAAAACCATTCACCTAAAATCAATGGACATAGACCACTTTTGTGTTAGTGTGTAGCATTTTTGTTGACACATCACACACGAGAAATATGGATAGAAATTACAATCACAATGAAATAATGGGTGAAAGACATTTTTAATGATTGGTTTAATAATTGTTTTAAATAATTAGTTGATGTCTTATTCAAATATTCTACATAGTTTAAGGACCCACCACCAAGAAACATGCAACCTAAGGAGTTATTCCACAACCAATTAAAACTTAAGATATTTTCTACATTTAATGTATAATTACTAAATGAATATCCACTTGAACTAATGGACATCACCCACATTTGTGCTAGTATGTATAGTATGTACCCTTTACTGGCAAATCATAATTGAAATAACAAGGTGACAAAGGAGTGAACGCTGTATTTAACATCATGTAATTTTTTTTTAAATACAAAAGAAGTAGAGACAAAGTTAAAAAAATTTATATAACCATTTCAACATTTTTTAAAGATATTTATTATATTGATATATCTTTAAATTTTAAAAACAATCATTAATTATAAAAACAATAAAAATCATATAAGAAAATTGTTTATCACTATTTACAAAAACAATAAAAACCACAACAAATCATTAATTACAAAAACAATAAAAATCATATATAGAAATTGGTTTATCACTAATTACAAAAACAATAAAATCCACAACAAAAACAATAGCA
>CBVK0100357534.1:0-12763 GCA_900067695.1 Picea abies
TTATCTAATTTCTCAGCATTTACTTCTCCATTGTACATTGGCAATTCGAATTTAATATCAAGCTTTAACATAGGAATTTGTGAAGGAGTTTTACCATGTCCTTTTGTAGAATTCGGAAGAGGTCTTGAATTGGTTGAAGAAGAAGAAGAAGAAGATGGAGGTGAGGGTGGTGGAGAAGCACCATTCCCTCCATTTCCATTTGGAGTTTTATCACCACTCTCTCCCTTGTGCTTTGAAGGGTTGGAGCCTTCACCTTGCAATCCTGTATTCCTTTCCATCAAGATTTTCATCATTTCTCTCATTTCCATGACAAACTTTCTAAGATCTTCATCTTCTGTAGGAATATGTTCATGACTCTCTTCATGAGCCATACTTGGTGAATGCCTCCTTGAAACTTGCAGTGATGATATAAGCTTCCTCCTTGAAGGATGAGAACTTGGCTCTACAAGTTGACCTTCTCCTATTGTGAGTTTCAACCTTGTGAGCATCAGAAAACAAAACACTTGCAAAATAATCAAGTCTTCAAAAACCTATACTCTGATACCAACTTAATCTAAAAATGAAGAAGACTTGTATTCTTGAAATTATTTGCAAGATTTAATTTATGTGTTAAAATGCAAATAGATCAATTTGCAACACAACTTTTTATGGAAATAACTCATTCAAGATGCATATAAACAACAACAATAAATAGTGAATAGAAAACACATAACATAGCAAATGATAAAGGAGTTCACCCCTCTCTTGGGCTACATCTCCTGGTCCAGCTTCCAATAGATCTTTTGTATTATTTGCTCAAAGTGCTCAAAAATGTTCTTTACAATGCTCAAAATGCCAAATAGATGGCTCCAATGGCTCCAGAACGTCCAAAAACCCCTAGTTGGGTTTTTTTGGCACCTCGTTTGGCCAAAAATTGAAGAAGATAGGCTTCTTGGAAGTTCCCCTTCAAGCTTGTTGTCTCTAGATCAACAAATTGCACCCTTGTTGGCTCAACCTAGCCCCCATGTGAATTTAAGCATTAAAACTCAGCACCGGATGAAATTGCACAAATGGTGTGAACTGTAGGACGATTATGGGTGCACCTAGCCCCTAACCGCCAAGGCCGAGGTCATGTGGCCCATGTGACCACGCGCAAACGCAAACGAGGCTCCATCCCAAAGGCTAATAGAAAAGGGACAAGTGGCAGGCATTATAATTGTTTAAACCATATACAAAACCAAATCGCGCGCGCACCAATGGTGTGACCACGGGTCATATGATATGGTATACATGATCGGGGGCTGGGGCTAAGCCCCAACTCGGACCCCCGCGCGAACCATACACCAACTCGAAATTTAATATATTAAAAACCATATATATAATAAGAAATATAGTGTGGTATGTTGGCATCATGGACTTTGCAAAGGTTTGGACCGGTGAGGAGGTCCGGGGTTCGATCCCCACGGACTCCATAAATTTTAAACCAACAACCAATAACAAGGTGCCACGTGTTAGCAGACTATTCGTCCACCTAACTGCCGACTGTCTGCCACTCAGCTCTACCACCTATCATATGGTCCTGCCACAAGTCATACAGATTGCCATGTCATCATCCGTATGGACTGTACAGTCAGCACCCCCTTTTTTTTACCTGTTTGTCATTTTGAACAGAACGCAATATCTCTCGCTCCTGACATCCGTTTGAACCAAAACAAGTTGCGATGGGTTCATGACAATGAGACCTACACTCTTGTTCGATTTGAAGCAATTCCAAGCACTTTGAATTTTTGAGCAAAATTTGATCCCCTGGATCATAAACAGACAGACATGTGTGCCCTCTTACAACTAGTACAAGATATGAATAATCAAATGATAGCGTATGAGCAAAAGGGAACTGTCTCCCCTCTCACTCTTGGAGCTTCATCCTCTTCTGCACCCCCCTTTAGAAATCCAATTGAAAATAATTTTCATCCTAAAGCTATCCTGCCTCGAAGTTGGTGTAATTTTTGCAAGGAACACCACGAGGAAGCCACATGTGGCATAAGGAAGAGTGCTAGAGATAAGATCTTTGGTAAAAGACCATAAGTTACCATCGTTGTCCTAGATTTTGCAGATCGAGAATATGTCATGATCATCAATACTAGGAACAAATCCTACGCTCCCAAAGGCAAATGGTTTGATATAATGACCTTGAAATTTAGAAGAAAAACATAAAATTGCAAAAAAATCTTACCTAATCCAAAAGATAGCATGCAAAACCCTTACTTTATCAAGAAAATCCAACAAATTTCCAAGAGAAAGCATCCAAAAGAAGTCGTTGGCCTTTATTCCACCAATAGACAAGTGTAGCATCCATTTTTGCACAAGAGACAAGAGATTCCAAATTGTCCAAGTGGGGATAAAATTTTAGTCCAAGAGTATGTAATTATCAAGTGATGAGTTATCAAAATGAAAAAGGGATGGGCTCTATTTATATGAGGCCATCTAAATCAATCTGTCCACATAAAATTGTCAACAAAAATTTAAAAGAGGGTTAACCCCCTTTATTTTCCCTTACAAATTACAAATATAAAAATTACATAAAGTAAAACCCTAAAAAGGGTGACTTCATGCCCTAGAAGGGTGATGTGAGGCCTAAAAGTGAGATGTTGAACCTCAAGAAGTAGATTGTTAGGCCTCCAAAGGCCATGTGTCAATCTCTCATATGCTAGAGTGTCATTCCATACATCTCCTTCCTTCAAACCACATCACATTACCTCTGGAACCATCAATCCCCCCAAAACCCTAGCCTCCACATGACATCAAGGGCTTAGGAGGTGACCTCCTAGGCCAATGTCTAAGTGCAAAGGGCTCTGATGTCATCCTATAGTGTTGTCAAAGTTCCTCCAAAGGTAACATCCTCTATCCTTTGCACATAAAGGCTCTGGGGTCCTCTTCCCATCATATGGGGTATGACGTCTATCCTTGGGGTTTTCAATACCCCTTGAAGGTCAAAATGTCATAATTCCTCCATGGATAGGTTTAACCGAGCAAAGTCCTGCAAAGACAAACAAGTAGTACTTCCTCCAAGGGTCCACAAGTCACATGTATCATGCCAAGTAAGACATATTTAATGAAGGAACCACTCAAGCATGTGCATCAAGTCCCCCCTTTTGAAACTAAACAAATTATCAAAAACCTTATAAGATTTGCCAAATTTAAGTATGGGAGGGTTGTCATGGTGCCCTATTGGGTAGATCAATCCCAAAGTCAAGGAGTGTTTCCCAAGAAGACCCTCTCCATGTAATGTAATTAGTATGAGGTGGATGGGGTAATGAATTTTGGGCATGGGGTTTCTTGACATATCAAGGGCTCATATTGTCTCATTTATGAGTGCCTTTATAGAGGGTGTGTTGCATCCTTCATTGGCAATGTATGTTTTTCCAAGCCCCTTTATTATCATTAATTTATTATGGTCCAAAACATTGAGTGCTATATGAATTAGAAAGTGAAGAGCACCACATGCCACTTGAAGTTAGGAACACATTGAGTGCCATATGCACTGGAAATTAAAAGACACTGCAAATGCATTCCCCCATCAAGTAGGACATTTATTAATTATGTGTTTTCTTTTTTAAAGGTCCTTCATTTTTATGGAGAAGCATTTCATTGCTCTCATGACCTTAGGGAGAGAATCTACAAGGATATTTATGGCTTTTAACTTTTTCCAGCTATAACACCTCTGAGCCTTTAGCCCCTTCTTCCCATGAAATGAGGTACAAGCCCTTCTTGGGGTCAATAAGCCTGAAAACCTAAAATATGATGAAATGAAAGGGAAGAGATAAAGTGGTAAGTATGTGCAAGAACGATATGATAACCCTTCAAGGAGCCCTCCTAGTAGAAACCCTTTTCTTGAGGGTGACCAACTTTGTTAGGAAACCATGTCAACCACCAAGGTGAAATGAGCAAAAAGGTATAATTTCCAAGAAAATGTTTTCATAATCAAGAAAAGACTCTTTGAAACATGCTCAAATGATTTAGTTATTAAAATGACACTTACCACAAGAACATAATTGTTACCTCATGAAGTAAGACCTATCATCCTTTTTGGGCCATGCTAGTGTGGTGGACGTTGTTGTTGTCAATGAATGTTGATGTGTGGTGAGAAGAGGCGATTTTTCTACTCATCTTGATTTTGGTACTCCATGTTTTCAACATGTAGGCCTCTAGACATCATCTCCTTAGTTACCCCTATCCCAGGAGGGGGAGGGGTAACAGGTCGAACTCAGCTCTTCAAAATGCAAAGTTTACTTAGGGACTCTCCGAATGAATTCTTTCGAGGATGTTTTCCAAAAAGATGTAACAACTGGGATATTTCTGATCTTACAACCCAGATTTATATCGGGCTTAACGTTGTATGAACTTTAATATTTCCCATTTGTTCAGAGTCTGGATCCACAAGACTATTGAGTTCCTATATTGTGGTCTCACTGTCGAGGTTCCGTCACCAGACTCCATTACAGGTTGTTGAGGAAGACACATTTTCCTCTCATCATGGTTTCGCTTAACCGTTGGTGTGCTAAGACATATCTAGATCTGGCTTCCTTCCTTAGGCCCATGCAAGACTTTGCCCAGTATCCACCGACTCTGCAACCTAATAATTCGATCTAGATCTTTGGGTTTACATAAGACACCCCGTTACAATATTCTGAGAGGAAAAGGACCTGATAACTCGATTCCTCTGCTACTACATTTCTAGAGGGAAACAACCACTTAGTGAAACACTATGCATTTAGGAACCTCGTACATCCATTCCATTCAATCCTCAACTTATTAATCTGTTTTCTTTTTATAGGCAAATAAAAAATGATGATAAATTATTGTTTACACAGGAAATATAAAGCATACATTCATTCCCTTATTCCTCACAAGTTTCTACGTTGAACTATATGATTTCATCAATTGCACAAGCCTACATATTTATAAAATTATAGAGCATCAAGAGAAAACATACATTGAGACTTATCTATTGCAAGTTGTCAACTAGCCAAATGATTGAGGGTGAGAACTTTTCCACCCAATCATAGGCTTAGATGCACTAATCCTCTCTACAAATGGACACCCCCATGCTAGGATATGATACCACTAGGGTAACATTCCATCTCTCAGAGCAATTGACAGTGTGAAGGCCACTCTCCATAGAAACCATTAGTTGAAACCCTCCATACCCACCATGCCCAGGGCCTCCATGAGCTTTCTTAGATGTCATCCCGACTAGATTTATCTCAGCACAAGGGAGTCCTTTCCATTATTCTCCACACATCAAGCTTGCGACCCTCTCATCCCAGTTCAGGTTCATGGTTCTCTTTCCATCCAAATGAAATCTATTGCTCTGTCTCTCTACACATTCCTTTGTTCTCTCTTCCTTGACAATTCCTTTTCCTCATCTAGTCTCCAAGACCATGTCTTCTTCAATACACACCTCATGTGTTTCTTCCTTTCTTCTCCAATAAGGTTCTCGATCTACTCCTCCCTTCCTTCTCCAATAAGTTTCTTGATCTACTCCTCGCTTCCTTCTCCAATAAGGTTCTTGATCTACTCCTCCCTTCCTTATGTTAGAAGGAACTTGGGTCAATAAGGGAAAATGAGGTGGCTATTGTTGTACCTTGGAAACAGTCTTCAACTGTCCTAGCTAGTCCTCCATACCTATATACATTGTGGGTATTTGGTTGTTCAATTTCTAACCCACTCTCATTAACTGATTTTCTTTGAATTTAGGAAAAAGGGAAATAAATTGATTATTCCCAAAAACAACTCAATAGGATGACTTGGAATTCTTAGCATGATGAACCCCCTCTATGTCCCCTCACTATTCCCTCTCATGGTATCATAGCCTGTACTAGTGCTCCACCCTTCATTCAATTGTTGGCTTTCTCTAATTAAACAATAATACATTTACAATGTTTAGATTACCATGACATGTTAATAATATCTCTATGCTAAGATATAATCATCATTATGATTTATTACCAATTAATCAAGGGATTAAAATGGGGTGTTACATTTGCCTCCCCCTTCAAAGAAACGTCGTCTTTGGTGTTTTATCTTCTCAGCAACACCTGGCATGTATACATCCTTCAACTGCTTCGACAATATCATTTCTCTTCACATTCTGGTCCCTTCCAGACTTTTGGAAATTCAGCTCATGCCTACAACAATCAACAAACAACATGCATATTATAACCAATCTCATGCATAAACATTTCATTGTTGTTCATAAATTTGGATAAAATATGCTTTTCAACATAGTACTTATATGTAAGATCATGGACCTGCATCCATATGGTTGCTACAGTTAGGGCTCAACTCACTATTTTCCTTAAACATACCTATTTCACTCATGATCCCAGTTAGCTCATAACATGATTTATCCAAGTCTCCTCTTCCTTGTAGTCACTCATCTTTCAATCTTGGGCATCCCTTTCTCTGCTGAACAGTCTCTCGGGCGATCCAGGTTGCCTACCAAGGCTTCCTCTCATAGGAAGAGTATAGATACTTGCAGAATCTTACATCCAAGTAATCCTTGTGGCTTGCTTTAACACAACACAACAATATCAATGGTGATCGTGGCATATCACATGGTTATGGTATCACAATAGTAGAATCTTTCTCGTGCTTTCCAACTCAACAAGCACCATTTGTCCTTTCAGGACAAATATGTCATCTCACCTCTATCATACATACATACAATAATTGTTAGATACTATCATCAATTTCAATCATACATCTTTGAAATATGTTGCCCACAAATTACCAATTTCACTTATCCATTTTCATATCTGTTCCATATACGAAGTCAGATCCCACAAGTATGAGACTTCCTCTTCATAACAATTTGGATTTTTGAAACAACATGCATCAATCTTCCTTATGGAATTACATATTTTTCATATCCAATACCATCCTTCCTGCAATTTCTCAACCTTCGTACAACCAAAAAGATTGATAGTTTTCCATGCACATTATACTTTCATTGCACATTTACAATGGCTCACAAAGTGATCTTATAATTGCACATTCTAGCAATTGAATCACTTCTGTCTTATTATATTGATATTATTGTAGCCACGGGATGTATTAACCTCCACGTGTAACCCTCAACATAATAGAATATTCTAGGAAGCAAGAAGAAACCCTAAAGCATGGATAATAACCCTAGGAGGCAAGTTGGCTCAAGAGAATATTTATTATTGAGTTATTAGCCTCTAGAAGTAGAAGTCAGCCCAGAGAGCTTAAAGAGAATAGTATAAATAAAGGGTGCCAGATCTCATTTGAGATACATATCTTGCAACTACAAAAATGTAAGAGTGTGCACTGCAAAAACTAAGTAAGTGTGCAAGTCTAGAGAGTAGCTACAACTACAACTACCACAACCTGTATTCTTGGTTTAGGCTTGGAATTTATATTGTTTATGGTTTGGACTTTCTGCCTTATGTTCTATCTCTAGAGAGAGGTACACTAGATTGATTGGCTATTAGGCCTAGGGTTTGCTTCCATAATCATTCTCTGTCAAGGTTAAGGTGCTCGGGGGTGGCTTCAGCCTATGGTTGGGTGAAAATATTTCTATATTGTCTATGGTTAAACAAGAACATCTATTATTTCTAACATATTATGGGCCCACACTATCTTCGATAGTATAACCTCTAAAATTAGATTGGGAGGATTTTCTCAGTTACAGTTGCAGTTGCAGTCAGTTTTTGCTACAACAACGAAACCCTAACCCTCTTGTTGAAGCACCTTAAGTGAAGATATTGACCTAATTTTTCGATAGCCTAGTGCACCCTAACCCAACACACCTCCTAGTACTCTCAAGATAAGACGCCAATTTTGAGTTTTTGGTCAAAGTCAAAGTCAAAGGTTGACCAAGTCATAGCAATCATGACTTATTCTATGAAGTCAGAAAAAAAGTCAGAAGGGGCTTCTAACTTCATAGCATGGAGGATAGGGATTGATCGCATCCTTTCCAAGAATAAAGTGTTGGATATCGTGAAAGGAAAGATCGTGGAACCACAGTTTGAAGAAGGAAAATAGAAGGAACCTCAGAATGTTGCAATTATGGAGAAGTTCAAGGAAAATGACATCAATTCCATGAGTATCATAGTGGACTCTGTAAAAGACCACTTGATACCCTATATCTCTCATATTGACTCATCTAAGAAGATGTACGATGCCCTAAACTAACCTCTTCTTAGTCAGAAACATTGGACAAGTAATGAGTCTAAAGAATGAGCTTCGTGACATGAAAATGAATGATGATGGCAACATAACATCATACTTTGTGAGAATCTCTCAGATATGAGATAAACTACAAACTATTTAAGAATACATTTCAGAGAATAAATTGGTAAATATAGTACTCAATGGTCTTCCCAAGACATGGGATGCATTTGCCACAAACATGAACACAAGGAAGGAGTATCCCACATTTGAAGAACTTTGGAGTTTTTGTGCACAAGAAGAATCAAGGATTAGCGCAAAAGAGAAATTCCAAAGGAAAGATGATGATCAAGCCTACACAACAAAGTTCAAGAAATTCAGGAATAAGAAGAAGTTTGACTCAAGGAAGAAATCAAATCAAGAGAAAGATATGTCAAAAATATAATGCTTCAACTCTTGAAAATATGGTCACTACAAGAATCATTGTCTCGAGTTAAATAAAAGGAAGGAAACACACGAAACATTAGTTGCCAAAGAAAGGGAACCCTCAAAGAAGGCCAAGCAAGATAAACAAACTTCTTCTTCTAAAACAAGGTAACAATATTCTTCATAGTTCTTGTACATACCATATTTACATAGTTTATGTACATATCTTGCATATCTATTTCTCAGAAGATAAGATGTTCAAGTGAAACAATACCTATGGAAGAATAAAAAGATAAGGATTGCTATCACGATGACTACAAGTCAAGCAATACACATGAAAAGATGAAGTACATTGGCAATCCTTGGTAACAATTCCTGTGGAAGCTATTACATAAGTAACAACTGCAAGATAAGCCGAAATCAGAATCAAACTTGAAGAAACCTAGAAGAAGTAAAAACAAAAAGAAGTCAAAAATCAAGAGGAAATTAGAAAAAGACTCGTGACACTTTGTAGAAGGAAATAAGGATGTAGACAGAAGCATGGAATCTCTTAGATGGAGGGAGTTGATTATATAATTCCAAAAGAAGAGCATGCATTCATGCATGAAGAAAGGATTAGGAGGGAGGTAATCCTAAATGATATGATCCATCAAGGATTATGAAGTATTTTTCCATGTTCCAATTAAATGTAGAATCCATGATAAACAACACATGTTCAGTTTGGATCTAGAATAAGCCTTCTTTGAAAAGAAGCCTTAAAGTATCCTCGATTGTCCATCTACATCCATGATCCTATGATGAAAGGAAGAAGTTAGAATCTTCAAGGCATGGAATCTATAGAAGACTCCATGGACCCAAGATATAAAGTGAAACATGAGGAAGAACATGAATATTCCAAGAAAGAAAGAAAATCTAGAACAACCAGTTATTATACTGAGAATCACAAGACTACCAGCTTGGTTTGAACCCACTAGAAGTAATCAAGCAAAAGGAATTGCAGATATGATGAAGAACAATATGTGTAAGAAATTGTGAAAAAGGATTATGAATGGAAGCATTGCGAGATTTAGAACTAGAGGTTCTTTTAGAAGGAGGAGAAGACTATGATGACAACTTGTTCTTGTAAACTAGATATACCTCTATCTGAGCTATTATATCTCTTGCAATATCCATGGATTGAAGTTTACATTAGTTGGTTTAAAAAACTATTCTTCCCAATAAGAGCATTTGAGGAAGAAACTTATGTAAAGTAATCTCAAGTTTTTGAGGTATACCAGAAAGAGACCCATGTATGCATATATAAGAAGACCTTGTATGGATTCAAACAACTTGATGCAGAGTATCTCATATACAACAAAAGTGTGGTGAAAAATTTCTATGACAGAGATATCAGAATAGTTACTCAGAAGTCTGGGATGATGGATTGCTAATCCATGACAAACTCTCATGATTACAAAATAAGTGCTACTTGGATATGTTTCAGTTTGAGCCTTGGCACGATGTCATGAGATAGAAGGAAACACACATTCTGAATTCAACCATGATATATATTGTAATGATCAGAGCTACATGAATCCTTCAGAGAAAACCAATGTTCCATAATAGACCAAAGTACATTGAGATCAAGCATTACATTTTATGTGATGAAGTCCAGAAAAGAGAAGTGGTTCTCCAATATATATCCACATATGAGTAGATAGCAGATATTCTGGTAAAACCTCTGTCCAAGATAAAAAGTTTTCAAGATGGGGCTCGTGGATATGAATTCTTTATTGGAAAAAAACGAAGAGATTACTCCCAGGTTGGGAAGGAGCACTGATGTGTTATTGATTTATGGAAAATCATTTTTCGGTTCGAAAAATGGTCTAGGATGAGCATTTCCTTTCCAGTTCGAAAAGTGGTTTGAGATTTCTGACAGACAAGCATTTTCCAGTTCGGAAAATGGTCCATATTGGATAATCATTTTCGTAATGAAAATGGTTCGATATATTGTTGATGTACCATAGACAACAATTCCCCTTGTGTCCAGTGTGGTGGAACGGTATAGGATAGTCATTCTTCTTGGAAATCACTCTGAGTAGTGGTCAAGTAGAATGGTCTGCCTTGTCGGGAATTCATTCTTTCGAAGTTCACAGTTGTGAGCATTTTAAAAAAATGGTCTGTTTTGGAGGTTGGTGTAGGACAGTCATTTCCATTAGGAAATGGTCTGGACAATCATTCCCTAGGGTAGACTCATTCTATCCAGGTTGCACTATGTTTAGTGCCGGAGGAATGACCCAGTTAGGTGAATGGTCTAGGTTCAACAATCAGGGATAGACATTCCCTAGGGATGACTCATTCTCTCCTAGTTGTACTATGACTAGATTTGGAGGAATGGCCCAGTTAGGTGAATGGTCTAGGCTAAAAAATCAGGGACAATTATTCTTCTATTCTTGAGAAGAATAGTCTAGATAGCCCATGGCCGATGTTTTAATTTCTAAGGGCAAATACTCTTCCATATATCACAGATGTGAGTGCAAGAATGGCCTAGATGACTCAGTTTATATCATGATATTGTTTTCTGTGCAGGTTGATATCAGATGATATGATTGCTATGGAGACTGTATGTCTTTGGATAGTAGATGTATGCTACTGTGGTGGATGTGTTCCACTGGTTGTGACTATGTGTCATTGATTAAGTAGTTGTGTGCTACTTGGCGTGGTAGTGTACCATTGGATAGTAGTTGTGTAATAATATGGATAGACATAGTTGTGTTATATTGAATGACATTATTCTGATTGTCATGTAGACTATCAATAATGTTGAAAATGATTATAAGCTAGATGCATAGTCGGTGTACTAGTGGACAGACATTCTCCAGGCGGAAAATGGTCCAGGACATTTATTATTCTAGGACATATGTAGAAGAATAGTCCTTGTAGCCCATGGCCTAGCTTCCAACATCTGTTGAAACAATTATTCTTCTAGGACATATGTCTGGAGTGACTGGATTATTCAGTATCATGCTTGATTACTTATATGGAGTATGGCTTAGAGAGATGATACCGTTGATGATATTAGAGGATATTGATAATGATGAGGGTGCTCGTGATCTAATCATGATATAGACTGTATGGCTATGATGATGCTACCGATTGAATGATATGTTTGTGCTCAAGACCAATTCTTTCAATACCTCCCTAGCTAGGAGGGAGTGTTGATATTATGGTAGCTATGAGAGGTATTAAACTCCACGTGTAACCCTAACAATAATAGAATATTCTGGGAAGCAAGAAGAAACCCTAAAGCATGGATAATAACCCTAGGAGGCAAGTTGGCTCAAGAGAATATTTATTATTGAGTTATTAGCCTACAGAAGTAGAATTTGGCCTAGACAACTTAAAGAGAACAATATAAATATAGGGCGCCAGATCTCATTTGACAAAAATATCTCGCAACTGCAGAAATGTAAGAGTGCGCACTGCAGAAAATGAGTAAGTGTGAAAGTCTGGAGAGTAGCTGTAGCTACAACTTGTATTCTTGGTTTAGGCTTGGAATTTCTATTGGTTATTGGTTTGGACTTTTTGCCTTGTGTGCTAGCTCTAGAGAGAGGTACACTACATTGATTGGCTATTAGGCCTAGGGTTTGCTTCCAAAATCATTCTCTGTCAAGGTTAAGGTGCTCAGAGGTGGCTTCAGCCTATGGTTGGGTGACAATATTGCTATATTGTCCATGGTTAAACGAGCACATATATTATTTCTAACATATTCATCATATTATATGGAATGACATACATTCCTTACGCATTATCTAACATATCAAGCCTTCCATAATGGAATCAATCATCACAAATAATTAAACCAATGTGTCAATGCCCATGGCCACATCCACACAATGTGTTGGTTGTGGAGCTTGATTATGTTCCTGATTCAGAGGTCCTTGCTTTCAGCTATGTTTATACCCCATGAAGACTTTACACCCCAGAAGTATGTACACTCTTCCACGTGGGGGAGTGCAGAGGGGGGTACCCCCTCTGCGGGGTCCAGGGGGGCTATCCCCCTGGATGGGGGGTCTGGGGGCAAGCGGGGTTCGAGGGTGAAGCCCCCGAAGGAAAAATTTCCTTGTAAATGTATATTGTAATTTCATTGTAAATCTGGACCATTCATTATAAGGTCGCAGAT
>CBVK0100357535.1:0-12763 GCA_900067695.1 Picea abies
TATGCCCATTTTAAACTCTTTACAGAACACTCAATAAAAATCACAATAATGCAGGGAAGTAAGCAATAGAATATTCAACATCAATCACACACATGAAATATACAGAGACATATATTTCCTGAGGAAACCCATAAAGGAAAAAACCTCTTCTTGATATGATAAGTAATATATTTTTTTTTTACATTATCATTCTTAGGAGCACTAACTCCCTTTGAGGCTACCACCTCTGTTTTACAAGAAGCAACTTGCTGAGAGCACCAACTCTTTGGTTTCTCTAGCACTCACTAGAAGGAAGCATCAACTCCCTAGTTTCTCTAGCACCCACTAGAAGGAAGAACCAACTAGATGGAAGCACCAACTTCCAGTTACATAGGCACCAACCTGTATAACAGAGAACAATAGTTCTCCCTTCCACCACCCTACCACCCCAATTTTTCTGGCTACAACCAAATGGAAGCTACAACTCCCTGTGTTCAAGCACCCACTTGAAACTATGAGGACAACAATCCTCCCTAGAAAATCCCTACCATGTTGAAATATAAATATTTGTTTCTCATAAATTCATCATAGTGATACAATATTTTATCAATGTCTTACCAGTCTCATCATTTTTTTTTTACACTACTCTACTCTGCCTGCATCGGTGTCTTCCTACTTGCATCTTCTTGAGCTTTCTGATATTCTGCTCTATCTCTGTATGTGCACCTAGACTTTCTCTTCCTCTCTCATATATGCATTTTTGTTCCTTTCTTCTTCTGTGCTTTATGATCTGTTTCTTATTTCCATTCTATGCGCTACAACTCTTCTGTGTGTTTCAAATCCTTCACACAACATGCTTCTACCCGCATAAATCACACTCAACGTAAGCAACCATCTCTTCTCCATTCTGTGTATATTTATCATGCCTAGTCCTATGCCAGATCTTCCATGCAACTCATTGTCTTCTTTGGTAGTTATACTGAGTTTGTTCGTCATAAAGGATTATCTTGAGATTATTTTCCTTCTCGGGCAGTGCGACACTTCGTCTTCTTTGTCACAGTTGAGCTTATCCTCTCTGTTGCAGTTACAAACTTTGACACTTTTCCATCTATCAATTGCCTCTATGATCAATCTTAATTCCACTAGAAGTTACCTCGAGACTCTTCAACTCCTTTGGCGATCGCCTTGTAGCTCCTCAAGTTCTCTGCCCGATACAATCACTCCGTTTTGGCAGTTACAACCAGTCAATTATGGTTTCTTTGGCTTCTAAGCCCCTTCCTTCACGTGAACTCTGGTAGTGACCATATGCCTATTCTAAAGGCACTTCTCAAGCTTCGTTTAGTGAGCGCTAGCTCCTTTTCATGATATGACCTTGGGCTATGAACTTCATGTGACCACGCGATTGCGGGTGCATCCATAGGTGGTTTGAGGGAAACCCACTTTTCTCCCTATAATTCACTATGAGCCTCCACGTGTCCTTTCTAAAACATCATGGTTTCGATTGCGACCCACTCATGAAAAATTAAGGCATGAGCATGTTCTGGCCTTGCAATGCGACGGGACCGTCGATCTCACGATCTTGACGGTGCTCCTTCGATCAATGACTCCGATCTATCTTCCTTTCCTTCCTTCTTTCCTCTATCCATGTGTGATCCTTAGTCTCAATGATCAGGTGACATGTGGCCCTCCAAACCAATGGACAAGATCGATTTCGCCTTTAGGGCTTCGGGATTTTCGATTCTCAAACTTTGCTTTCTCCCAGAGCATTTCACCCAAATCCCATGATCCAACGAGGCATGTCCCTTTTGGATCAACGGTCACAATCCCTTCAGGTATTCGGGGTTCAACAATCTCAACTCTCAACTTCCCTTCATCCTTCCTTTGCTTTTTCCCGCAGCTGACAATCCAGTGACATGTGTCCTCTTTAATCCAACGACTATCCTCCACTCCGAAACTTCGGCCTTCGGCAATCTCAAACCTTTCTCCTTCGCATTTTCCTGGAGTAGTTTCGCCCAGAGTTCACGATCCATTGACACATACCCTCTTGCACGATCAACGATCATAGGTGACTACTCTTCAGAACTTTAAGTTGATCACTGCTTCATTCTCCTCCGGTGTGGTCACCTGCTGAATAAGTCATAGGTGGTGGAAACTGCTTGATGTTGGTTAACACTTCCACTTACATTGTCCTTCCACTATACTAGATCAACAATTGAGAATGCATTCAAAGTGATATTCAAATCAGATGACTCGTATCCACTTCAGGACTCAGGGCATCTGCTGGTGGTAAAAATCCCGGAGTGATGTCACTTACTTACATCACTTGATGATGTGTCATGAGCCTAGTAGCTTCCAAATGTCACTCGGATTTGTGATTTGCACGTACCTGAAGTGCCAAATCAATTTGACACTTGTCATTGTCTGATTGCTCCATGTGTCTTTGCTGACGTAGTCTTGCTGACATGGATCCTCATTCACTCCAGGACTTCGGGTATTTTGACTTCTCAAGTCACTAATTCTTCTAAAGTGACAGTCCCTGAACAATAACCTCCTCATAACTTTTAGACCCAAACTAAACATTGTTCATCGATCATGTTCTCAGATCGACGAATCAATCTTTCTGCGATGATGCTTTTCTAGCTTATCATGTCCTTCCACTTCAAATTGATTTGAAGGTTGTCATTTACTCCAACTCTTTGACTCTCCAGACTTCAGGTTTTTCAAGTCTCAAACTGAAAAATCCTCGAAGTAATTTGTTTCGGATTTGAGGATAGTGTGCCACTTGTCAGTCTTGATGATGGACGATCCCTGCTTACTTCGTGACTTCGGGACTTTGACAAGTCTGCTCTCCTACGCTCATCCAAAGGCTTAACCTTCGTGCATTAATTTCTGGATCCAATGATTTTTTATCCTCGGCGCTCAGATCCAACGGATCAGATCTATACTTCTCCTTTGCTCTTCCTCTGGTCACAGTATGTTGATCTAATGGTCATCAGGTATTCAGGATTGGTGATCCAACGACCACTGTCGTTCTTGCTCCTGAGCTTTCTGATCTCTCTGACTTTGAAGGTTTTCTAAGTGTTCAAAGGTCTCAATCTTTTCTCCTCTTGTGAGTCCTTCTCTTGGACCTCAGCTGCACTTCTAGAAAGTGCAAAGCGCTATCTCTTCTGAGCTTTGATTTCTATATATTGTCTGCTCCTCCTCCCGAGCTTACGCTTCCTTCTGCTCTACCTTATGTTCTTTACATCAATGACAAGCACACTCTTCCTGTAAACATGCCAACATAAGCAATGTAATGGGATATGAAGAGAAGTATTGTATTTGGAGTGGTAGCTCAATAGGAGGATTCCCCCTTGAATAGGAAAATGAACAAGAGAGGATCCCTTCCATAATAGGATCCATTGTATGGTGTTTCCCTACCTCAAGGATTTTATTATAATAAAGTGTGGTTTTCATATATTCTTCTTGGATCTATTCTGGTGTATTTTGTTTTCAATCTTTGGTACTTAACAATTGGTATCAAACAACTTTCCTTGGAAGACATTCTGGGCAGATGTTTTTATTTGTTTGTATATTTATTTTTTACGTAGCTAGAGAGGTAGTGGAGGCCATTCAATGTAAGGTGGACTTTGTCCAGTATATTATTAAATAAGGCCCACTATGGTAGTTATATATAATAAATGTGAGAAGGCTCTCTAGAATGTTCCTAGAAGATAGAGAGAGTTATATAAACAAGTGTAAGAAATGTATTGAAGCATAGTGAAGAATATTGTGAATGTATCAAGAATTGCTTTAGGAGTGTTATCCTTCCTTAAGTATTAATATATGGTGTTACCCTACCTCAAGGGTTTTGACTATGGACGATTTTTGTAGGTTTTGGAGAAAATTTTGCACAAAATGGTTGTATATATGAGTTCCTCTCAGAACAACAACCAAGTTAAAAAAAATACCGTCTAAAATGAAGTCTGGGAAGTAAAGTTATTTGCATTTTTAAATCTGCAATTTTCAGGGTTTTTTCCGAAGACGACCACGTGATTTTTCTTATTTATGTAGTAGATAGAGCTAAATTTTCCAAAACAAATTACAGATATGTGTTTATCTCACAATGTCACCCAAATTCCAAAAAAAAATCGTCTGAATAAAAGTTACAAAAGTGAAGATGTCGTTGATTTAAAATCAACCATTTTGGGGATTTTTTTGTGATGATGACAAAACTGTAGAGTCCATAAATTTTCACAGGGTGCTCAGATTGCTACAAGATAAGACCCATTGGATCGAGAATTTCCAAAGGTTTCTTTTGGTATATTTTATGTGTTGTTTCCAATGGATGTTCATGTTGATATTATCATATTTGCGGGAGGTATTTACCTCCATGTGTAAACCTGATGAGAATAGAATATTCTGGGAAGTAAGAAGAAACCCTAATTAGTTGGCTAATAACCCTAGAAGACAAGTTGGTTCAAGAGGATAACTTGTACTAGGTTATTAGCCTCCAAGAGAAGAAGTAGACTGAAGGAAATATTATATACTAAGTAAATAGGCACCCAGAATGAGAAGTTGGCCTAGGCAGTTTGCTAGATTTAGTATAAATACAGGAGACCAGTCTTCATTCTGGTAGGAATTATTAGAACTGCAGAAGAAACATTTGTGTGCACTGCAATTGGCCAGTTTGTGCACAAGTTTGGAGGAGAGTTGTCATTGCAGCTGCTGCAGCTAGCAGATTTCGGTTTTGTCTTGGACTATCTATTGGTTATGGTTTGGACTCTCTGATCATCTCTTCCTTGGTGCACTATCCTTCAAGAAAGGTGTGCCACCCTTTGTTTGGCTATCTAGTCTAGGGTTTGCTTTCGTAATGATTCTCTATCAAGGTTAAGGTGCTCGGGGGTGGCTTTTGCCTATGGTTGGGTGAAAATAGTGATATTGTCTATGGTTAAATGAGCACATTCATCATATTCTAACAGGTTATGGGCCCACACCTCCTTTATTCAATATAACCATTGGAAGGGAGAATAGCCATAAGGATACTAAGCTCGTTGAAGAACTGCCACTAGGGTTTCTAGCATGAGCAGTTACTAAAGAACTGTTGCTAGGGTTACTAGCAGGTGCAGTTGTAGAAACCCTAATCCTCTCATTGAGGCACCTTAGGTGAAGGGATTAACCTAATTTATGGATAAACTAGTGCGCACTAGCCTAGCACATCTCCTGGTACCCTCAACAAGCCAAGACGTCAAGTTTGAGTTTTTGGTCAAATATAGGGTTGACCAAGTCAAAGCAACCATGACTTACTCTATGAAGTCAGAAAACAAGTTATATGGGGCTTCTAAATTCAGAGCGTGGAAGACGAGGATTGACCTCATCCTTGCCAAGAATAAAGTGTTGGATATCGTGAAAGGAAAGATCGTGGAACCAAAGTTTGAATAAGGAAAAGAGAAGGAACCGTAGAACATTGCAGTTATGGAGAAGTTCAGAGACAGTGACATAAATTCCATGAGTATCATAGTGGAATCTATAAAATACCACTTGATACCATACATCTCTCATCTTGATTCATCTAAGAAGATGTACGATTCCCTAACAAACCTCTTCTCGGTCAGAAATATTGGACAAGTAATGAGCCTAAAGAATGAGCTATGTGACATGAAGATGAATGATGACGACAACATAACATCATACTTTGTGAGGATCTCTCAGTTAATAGATCAACTACAAGTTATTGAAGATATCATCTCAGAGAAGGAACTGGTAAATATAGTACTCAATGGTCTTCACAAGACATGGGATGCATTTGCCACACGCATGAACACAAGGAAGGAGTATCCTACATTTGAATAAATTTGGACTTCTTGTGCACAAGAAGAATCAAGGATTAGTGCAGAAGAGAAACCCCAAAATAAATATGATGATTAAGCCTTCACAACAAGATTCAAGAATTTCAGGAACAAAAGGAAATTTGGCTCAAGGAAGAATCCAAATCAAGAGAAAGATATGTCAGAAATACAATGCTTCAATTGTAAAAAATATGGTCACTACAAGAATCATTGTCCCGAGCTAAAGAAGAGGAAGGAGACACAGAAGCATCAGTTTCCAAAGAAAAGGAACCTACAAAGAAGACTAAGCAGGATGAAACTGACTTCTTCTTCTAAGACAAGGTAACAATACTCTTCATAGTTCTTGTATATACCATGTTTTCTGTACATATCTTGCATATCTATTTCCTAGAAGATAATATGTTCCAAGAGAAAATTACCTATGGAAGAACAACAAGATAAGGATTGCCATCACTATGACTACAAGTCAGACAATACACATGAATGGATGAAGTACATCAACAACCCCTAGTAACAATTCATGTGGAAGTTATTATCAGAGTCAATCTTGAAGAAACCTAGAAGAAGTAAGGACAGAAAGAAGTCATCAATCAAGAGGAAATTGGAAAAATATTTGTGACACTTTGCAGAAGGCAATAAGGATGCAGATAGAAGTGTGGATTGTCCTAGATTGAGGGAGCTAATTATATATTTCCAAAAGAAGAGCATGCATTCATGCATGAAGCAAGGATTAGAAGGGAGATAATCCCAGATTATATGATCCGTTGAAGATGATGAAGTATATATCCATGGTAGCAACCATGAAAAGCAGCATGTGTTCAGTGTGACTTCAGAAGAAGTCTTCTTCGAAAAGAAGCCTTAAATTAATCCTTGGTTTTCCATCCACATCCATGATCCTATGATGACAGAAATAAGTTGTAATCTTTAGAGCATGGAATCTTTATAAAACTCCATGAACTCAAGCTCTAAAGAGAAACATGAGGAAGAACATGAAGATTCCAAGAGAGAAAGAAAAGACAGAACAACCAGTCAGTGTATCAAGAATCACAAGACTACCAACCTGATATGAACTCACTAAAAGCAATCAAGCAGAGGAACTGAAAGTTGTGATGAAGAAAAGTGTATGGAAGACTTATGAATGAAAGAATTGCAAGATCCAGAACTACATGTTCTCCCAGATGGAGGGAGAAGACTATGATGATTTCTTATAAACCAAACATACCTCTACATGAGCCAGTATAATGCCCACAATATCCATAGGTTGGAGTTTACATGTAGAGCAACTTCAAAAGCTTTGAGGTATACCATAAATATACCCTTGTATGCAGATGGAAGAAGATATTGTATGGATTCAAACAACTTGGTGCAGAGCCTTTAATACACAACAAAAGCATGGTGAAAATATTTCTATAACATAGATATTGTATCAAAATGGTTACTTAGAAATCCAAGATGATGGATTGCTAATCCATTAAAAAATCTCATAGATATGTTCCAGTTTGAGCCCTGCCACGATTTCATGAGATAGCAGGAAACAAAAGATGAATTTGACAATGATATACTACATTGATCAGAGCTATATGAAGCCTCCAGAGAAAAATGGCATTCTAGAAATACCAAAGTACATTGAGATCAAGCATTACACTCTCTGTGATGAAGTCCAGAAAAGAGAAAGTGGTTCTCCAATATATATCTCCACAGATGAGAAGATAAGCAAACATTTTGTTAAAGCCTCTGTTCAAGATGAAAGAGTTTGTACTCAAGCTGGAGCTCGTGGAGATGACTTCCTTATTGAAAAAGGAAGAGATGACTCCCTGGTTGGGAGGGAGCATTGATGTGTTATTGATTTATGGACAGTCATTTTTCAGTTCGAAAAATGGTCCATGATGAGTAGTTACTTTCCAGTTCGAAAAGTGGTTTGAGATTTCTAACAAACATGCATTTTCCAGTTCAGAAAATGGTCTATATCGAACGATCATTTTCATAATGAAAATGGTTCGATGGATTGTTGATGTACCATAGACAATGATTCTCCTTATGGTTAACATGGAGAATGGTCTAGGAAAGTCTCTCTTCTTGGCGGTCACTCTTAGTAGTGGTCAATAAGACTGGTCCACCTCGCCAGACAATCATTCTTTTGAAGCTCATAGTTATGAGCAGTTTTGAAGAATGGTGTGTTTTGGAGGTTGGTGCAGGACAATCATTTCCTTTGGAAATGGTCTAGAAAGTCTTTCCCTAGGGTAGATTCATTCTCTCTAGGTTTCACTTTGTTTAGTTTTGGAGGAATGGCCCAGATAGGTGAATGGTCTAGGTTCAACAATCAGGGACAGGCATTCCCTAGGGCAGATTCATTCTCTCCAAGTTGCACTTTGTTTAGTGTCGGAGGAATGGCCCAAATAGGTGAATGGTCTAGGCTTTGAAATCGGGACAGTTATTCTTCCTTGCTTGAGAAGAATAGTCCATATAGCTCCTCATTAATGTTTTACCTTCTTAGGGAAGATCCTCTTCCAGATATCATAGATGTGATTGGAAGAATGGTCTAGATGATTCAGTTTATATATCATAACAATGTTTTCTATGCAGGTTGATGATATGATTGTTATGGAGACTGTATGTCTCTGGACAGTAGATGTATACTATTGTAGTGGATGTGTTACATTGTTTGTGACTATATATAATTGATCAAGTATCTATGTGATACTTGGTGTGGCAGTGTACCACTAGATTGTAGTTGTGTACTACTATGGATAAACATAGTTGTGTTCTATTGAATGACATTGTTTTGATTGTCTTGAAGACTATCAGTAGTGTTGGAAACTGTTTAATCAGCTAGATGGATGATCAATGGACAGAGATTTCCTAGATGGAAAATGGTCAAGGACATTTATTCTTCTAGGACATATGTCCAGATTAGAAGAATGGTTCTTGTGTCACTCTGTGGAGTGAGTGACTTATCCAACATCATGTCTGATTACTGAGATGGAGTATGGTTTCGAGAGATGATGCAGTTGATGACACTGATAGTGATGATGGTGCTCATGATCTAGTCATGAGATAGTCTATACGACTATGTTGATGCTACTGGGTGAATGGTATTTTTGTGATCAATACCATTACCTTCAATACCTCCCTAGCTAGGAGGGAGCGTTAATATTATGGTAGTTGCAGGAGGCATTTACCTCCATGTGTAAACCTGACAAGAATAGAATATTTCAAGAAGCAAGAAGAAGCCCTAATTAGTTGGCTAATAAACCTAGAAGACAAGTCGGCTCAAGAGGATAACTTGTATTAGGTTATTAGCCTCCAAGAGAAGAAGTTGACTAAAGGAAATATTATATACTAAGTAAATAGACACCCCGAATGAGAATTCAACCCAGACAGTTAGCCAGATTTAGTATAAATACAGGAGGCTAGTCTTCATTCTGGTAGGCATTCTCAGAACTGCAGAAGCATCACTTGTGTGCATTGCAGTTGGCCAGTTTGTGCGCAATTTTGGAGGAGAGATGCCATTGCAACTACTGCAGCTAGAAGATTTCGGTTTTGGATTGAACTATCTCTTGGTTATGGTTTGGACTCTCTGATTAGCTCTTGCTTGGTGCGCTATCCTTGGAGAAAGGTGCACCAACCTTTGTTTGGCTATCTAGTCTAGGGTTTTCTTCCGGAATGATTCTCTATCAAGGTTAAGGTGCTTGGGGGTGGCTTCGACCTATGGTTGGATGACAATAGTGATATTTTCTATGGTTAAACGAGCACATACATCATATTCTAATAGTTCACTCTCAAACCCTCAAGGAAATTCTACATGGGATTGAAGCATTCAAATCCCAAATGCATGACACATTGCATAACTTTCAAGAAGGTCTCAGGGATGGTTTTCGCAGTAATCATGAGTCCTTGGTGAGCATACATGAGAAATATACTTTGGTGAACATCGTGGATGAATATCATCAAAAAGTGTATTATTGGTATGCTTTGGAGGACGATTGTGATGATTGGTATATGGATAGTTTTCATTTCTAGGATGGAAACCACTTCCATCTTCTATTTGATGAATCTACTCCCCCTAAGGTAGATAAATTACTAGGGAGTAAACATGATCATTATCTAAATATTCTTCTTCAGTTTTATTATTCTCCAATCATAGTGAATAGATTTTTTGTTGTTTCTAAATATTTCGATCCACATGACCAGTGTCAATCTTTAGAGCATCATTTTTAGTTGGTTCCCAAGTTCCAATATCTTCAACGTGGAGTTCACATGAGCACTTGGACATGGGACCTAGGTTCACAATGGAAGTTCATCTACTTCAGCATAATGGCTCATATTTATACATGGGCCCTTGGTTCTCCAGTATTCTTCAACATTATGGTCTGCAATTATCCACGGGACCCTGGTATATGGTTGTCCACCCTCATAACAAGCGTTGAGGACAACGCTTTCATCAAATGGATGGAATGTTAGGTAGCTAGAGAGGTAGTGGAGACCATTCAATGTAAGGTGGACTAGGTCCACTATATTATTAAATAAGGCCCACTATAGTAGTTAGATATAATAAAAGGGTGGTTAAATATAATAAATGTAAGAGGAATTTTTAGAAGGTTCTGCTTCTGGAATATTCCTCCTCTAGAATGTTCAATGTTAGTTAGTTAGAGAGGTAGTGGAGACCATTAAATGTAAGGTGGACTAGGTCCACAATATTATTAAATAAGGCCCACTATGGTAGCTAGATATAATAAATGTAAGATGACTTCTTAAAAGGTTCTTTTTCTAGAAGATTCCTCCTCTAGAAGGTTCTTAGGCGATGGTATCACTATATAAATGGGTTCAAGAAATGTAATGGTATATGAAGAGAAGTATTGTATTTGGAGCGGTAGATCAATAGGAGGATGCCCCTTCGAAGAGGTAAGTTAACAAGAGAGGATCCCTTCCATAATAGGATCTATTGTATGGTGTTTCCCTACCTCAAGAGTTTTCTTATAATAAAGTGTGGTTTTCATATATTCTTCTTGGATCTGTTCTGGGGTATTTTGTATTCAATCTTTGGTACTTAACAATTGGTATCAGAGCATTTTCCTTGGTAGACATTGTGGGAAAATATTTTTATTTTTTTTGCAGATTTATTTTTTAGGTAGTTAGAGAGGTAGTGGAGGCCATTCAATGTAAGGTGGACTAGGTTCACTATATTATTAAATAAGACCCACTATGATAGTTAGATATAATAAATATGAGAAGGATTTATAGAAGGTTCCTAGGATATAGAGAGAGCTATATAAAGAAGTGTAAGCAATGTATTGAAGCATAGTGAAGAATATTGTGAATGTATCAAGCATTGCTTGAGGAATGTTATCCTTCCTTAAGGATTAATATATGGTGTTACCCTACCTTAACGGTTTTGAATATAGATGATTTCTATAGGTTTTGGTGAGAAATTTATAGAAAATGGTTGTATATATGATTTCCTCTCATAAAAACACCCAAGTTAAAAAAATAAATCGTCTGAAACAGATTCCGGGAAGTAAAGTTATTTGCATTTTTAAATCTAAATTTTTTAGGGTTTTCTTCGCGGAAGACCTCGTGATTTTTCTAATTTATGTAGCTGATAGAGATGAATTTTCCAAACCAAATTATAAATCTGAGTTTCTCTCACAAGATTTTTCTAATTTATGTAGCTGATAGAGATGAATTTTCCAAACCAAATTATAAATCTGAGTTTCTCTCACAATTTCACCCAAATTAAAAAAAAAAAAAAAAGTGTTTGAATCAAAGTTACGGAAGTGAAGATATCGTTGATTTAAAATTAGCCATTTTTGGGGGTTTTTTGTGAGGATATCGAGATTGTAGAGTCCATAAATTTTCACATGTTGCTCATATTTATACATGATTATACCTATTGGATAGAGAATTTCCTGAGCTTTCTTTTGGTATATTTTATGTGTTGTTTCCAATGGATTTTCCCTCTCAAACCCTCAAGGAACTTTTACACATGATTGAAGCATTCAAATCCCAAATGCATGAAACATTGCATAACTTTCAAGAAGGTCTCATGGATGGTTTTCATAGTATTCATGAGTTATTGGTGAGCATACATGAGAACTATACTTTGGTGAAAATCATGGATGAATATCATCAAGAAGTGTATGCTTGTATACTTTGGTGAAAATCATGGATGAATATCATCAAGAAGTGTATGCTTGGTATACTTTGGAGGACGATTGTGATGATTGGTATATGGATAGTTTTCATTTCTCAGATGGAAACCACTTCCATATTCTATTTGATGAATATAATCCCCCTCAGATAGATAACTTCCTAGATATTAAACACGATCATTCTCTACATATTCTTCTTAAGTTTCATTATTTTCCAGTTGCAGTGAATGCATTTTTTGTTGGTTCTAAATATTTCGATCCACATGACCAGTGTCAATATTTAGAGCATCATTTTCAATTGGTTCCCAAGTTTCAATATCTTCAGTGTTGAGTTCACATGAGCACTTGGACATGGGACCCAGGTTTAAAGTGAAATTGCAACTACTTCAACATAGTGGCTCACATTTATACATGGGCCCTTTGTTCTCTAGTCTTCTTCCGCATTATGGTCCACAATTATCCATGGGACCCTGGTATATGGTTGTTATCCATGGGACCCTGGTATATGGTTGTCCACCCTCATAACAAGTGTTGAGGACAACGATTTCATTAGGGGGATGGAATTTTAGGTAGCTAGAGAGGCAGTGGATGCCATTCAAGGTAAGGTGGACTAGGTCCACTATATTATTAAATAAGGCCCACTATGGTAGTTAGATATAATAAATGTAAGAGGACTTCTTATAAGGTTCTGCTTCTAGAAGATTCCTCCTCTATAATGTTCAATGCTAGTTAGTTAGAGAGGTAGTGGAGGCCATTAAATGTAAGGTGGAATAGGTCCACTATATTATTAAATAAGGCCCATTATGG
>CBVK0100357536.1:0-12762 GCA_900067695.1 Picea abies
TGGCTGAACGCCAACTCAAAGGCCTTTGTTATAATTTTGATGAAAAATATTTCCCGGGCCACAAGTGTAAGGAACAAAAGCTTTTTATGGCCATCTCCGAGGATATTTCGGAAGAGGATGTTGAAACTCCCCTTGTGTCTGAGTCACCTGAAATCACTGACATAACCCCTCCCTTAGACCCTCTCGAAGTGGAACCGGTCATTTCCCTCAATGCTCTCACTGGCTTCTCCACTCCCCAAACCCTCAAGTTAATCGGTTACATCAAGCATCGAAAGGTCATCATTCTAGTTGATAGTGGAAGCACCCATAATTTTATTCATCGCCGCATTGCCCAAGAAACTCATTGCTACATCCATGCCGTCAACAATTTCCAAATCATGATTGCCAATATGAAATGTGGAGGGCACTGTAAAAATGTGCGTCTCCAAATCGGTGACTACCACCTAAAATCCCATATGTTTGCTATCAACATGGGTGGTTGTGACATTGTGTTGGGTGCAGACTGGCTAAGAACTCTGGGTCCCATTTTCATGGATTTTAAGGCATTAACCATGCAATTCGACCAGGAAGGCCACCAATGTAAATTCCAAGGCATCACTGCTGGTTCACCTGATGTCATTAGTTTCTATCGCATGGAAAAGATGCTCAAAAAAGGTCATTCTAGTGTCATTGCCCAACTCCATGCCATACAAGCAACAGAGACACCCCCGGTGTCGTAAGACCTCCAAGCCCTCCTTTCTAAACATCAAATGGTATTTTCCACTCCCCAAGGACTCCCTCCTTCCCGCGGTGTTCATGATCATTCCATTCCCCTTGTACCTGGAAGCCTTCCTCCCAATATCCGTCCGTATCGCCACCCCTTTTCACAAAAAAATGAAATTGAGAAAATGGTCCAAGAACTCTTTAATGCAGGCGTTATCCGCCCTAGTACGAGCCCTTACTCTTCTCCTGTAGTCATGGTCCTGAAGAAAGAAGGTTCTTGGAGAATGTGTCCCGATTTCCATGCCCTCAACAAACTAACCATTAAAGACAAATTTCCCATTCCTGTCATTGATGACCTCCTGGATGAATTGAGTGGCACCCAATTCTTTACTAAACTTGATCTTCGCTCGGGCTATCACCAGATACGTATGAAAGAGGCAGACATTTCCAAGACGGCCTTTCGAACTCATGAGGGCCACTATGAGTTTTTGGTCATGCCCTTTGGCTTGTGTAATGACCCCTCCACCTTCCAAAGCCTCATGAATCATGTCTTCTGTCCCTTTTTCCGTCATTTTGTCTTAGTTTTATTTGATGATATCCTCATCTATAGCAAAACCTGGACAAACCATCTTACTCATGTGGATTGAGTTCTCCATCTACTCTCTCAGCACCAACTTTTCCTGAAACAGTCTAAATGTGCTTTTGGTGCCTTAGAAGTAGAATACTTGGGTCATCTGGTTGGCAAGGATGGCGTTAGGGTGGATCCGAAAAAGATTGAAGCTATGCAAGACTGGTTGCACCCAACGACTCTCAAAAGCTTGCGTGGATTTCTGGGCTTAACAGGGTATTATCGCAAGTTTGTTAAGAATTATGGAAAGATTGCAGCACTTCTCACTGCTCTCCTCAAAAAGAACTCTTTCACTTGGACTCCAGACGCTGCTCAAGCTTTTCAAACCTTGAAGATGGCCATGTGCACCACTCCGGTTCTGGCCCTTCATGATTTCACAAAGACCTTTGTCTTGGAATGTGATGCCTCAAGGAAAGGAATTAGTGCTGTCCTTATGCAAGAGGGTCGACCTTTGGCCTTCACCAGCAAGCAACTATCTGAAAGGAATCTAGGCAAACCCATTTATGAAAAGGAAATGTTGGCTATTCTGCATGCTGTTGATCTGTGACACCCTTATCTCTTGGGGCAACGTTTCCAAATTAAGACAGACCATCAAAGCTTCAAGTACTTTCTGGAACAAAGCATTTCCTCCCCGGAGCAACAAAAATGGGTGACTAAGCTCTTTGGATATGATCATGAGATCATTTACAAGAAGGGCAAAGACAATGTGGTGGCGGATGCACTGTCTCGAAAATATGAAGAAGAAGGATCCCTTTTTTCTCTTTCCTTCATTGTACCAGATTGGCTCCAAGCTGTGCGCCAGGAATGGCTACAAGATCCCAAAAGTTCGCATCTGATCCAGCAATTGCAGACCAATGCTCCAGCTCCCCCAGGGTACTCTTGGCTCCAGGATGAGCTTCAATACAAAGGCTGTTTGTATTTAAGCAAACAATCAAAGCTTAAATCCACGATACTTTCTGAGCTTCATGCTACACCCACAGCGGGGCACTCTAGGTTCACCAAAACCTATGACAGGGTCAAACGTTCTTTTTTCTGGGATGGTATGAAACATGACATCTGTAATTTTGTCGCTGAATGTGAGGTGTGTCAACGCAACAAGGGAGAAACAGTCAAATCTCCGAGCACACTACAACTGCATCCGATTCCACTTGCTATTTGGAAGGATATCTCTATGGACTTTATTACTGGCTTACCCGAATCGGGAAATAAATCAGTTATAATGGTGGTTGTGGATCGCCTTTCCAAGTATGCTCATTTCTGCGCTCTTCAACACCCATTTACTGCATCCACGGTGGCTCAAATTTTCATTGACCAGGTCTTCAAGCTTCATGGCATGCCGCACTCTATTGTTTCTGTTCGTGACCCAACTTTCACAAGCAATTTTTGGCAAGAACCGTTTAAGCTACAGGGCACCCAATTGCATCTCAGTACAACTTATCATCCCCAGACTGATGGTCAAACGAAAGTTGTCAACAAGTGTTTGGAAACATATCTGAGGTGTTTTGCCTCTGAAAAACAAAATCAGTGGGCTCAATGGTTACCCCTAGCTGAATGGTGGTACAACACTTCCTACCATACAACTACACGCATGACTCCTTTTGAAGTGGTCTATGGACAGAAGCCACCTTCAGTTCTCTCATACTTACCGGGTACCTTGAAGGTCCAGGCGGTTGACCAAACACTTACAGTTCGAGAGGATATTCTTTGTACCCTTAAAGAGAACTTGGTCATGGCACAGAATCGCATGAAGCAACAAGCAGATCAAGGTCGCTCTGAACGTTAATTTGCAGAAGGGGATCAGGTGTTTCTGCGATTGCAACCATACAAGCAAACTTCCCTCAAGGTCGAGCATTGTTAGAAGCTAGCGCCCAAATTTTATGGTCCTTATACAGTTCTCAAGCGTGTGGGACAAGTCGCCTATCAGCTAGCTCTGCCTAGTCAGTCGAAGCTACATCCTGTTTTTCATGTTTCATGCTTAAAGAAGGTGATTGGAACTAGGTGCCAAATTCAAACCAACCTTCCTGAGTTAGCTGAAGAAGGATCCATTTGGCTACAACCAGAAGTAGTTTTGGACCAGCGTGAGCGTCACCTGCGTCAGAGAACCATCAAGGAAGTGCTAGTCCAGTGGAAAGATACAACTCCAGCAGATGCCACTTGGGAACCAACTACCATTCTGCAGCAGTTTCCACATCTCAAGCCTTGAGGACAAGGCTGTTTTTAATGGGGTGGACATGTTAGGGTCCTAACCCACACATAGGTAGATCAATATATTCGGATGTAATAAAGGTCAATATTAATAAGGCCTTTAAATAAAATAGAATAAGGCGGATGTAAGAAGACCTAATAGAAGCTTTTGCTTCTAGAAGGATCTTCTTCTAGATGCTTCTCTTGATAGACATATTTAGTATAAATAAGGGTCGAGGGTATGAAAACCCTAGCTTGGAGATTATTGTAACACAGCGCTGCTCGACTGGAGGTTGCCCCCTCGAAGAGGCCCGTGAACATTGCTTTCTGAATCAAAGTGCTATTTCTGTTGTTGTTCTTATATCATTTCTGTGTTATTGTGGAGATTATGCTGGTTATATTACTGTTATTTTGCCGTTTCTAGCATTTTATTTCTGTTCTGCATACTTTTTATATTTGGTATATTACACACCCACAGGTAAGATCTACATTTCCTTGTTATCACTGCACCCCATGCCCAAACACTTATCCCACACAACCTCACACACTTACATGATCTAGATTGGTTCTCACCTGGGAAACACCCCAAACTTAAGGAGGAATAACCTAATAGGACACCTCGAGACCCTCTCCAAACCTGACTTGTTAAATTGCATAACGTCTTTGAGCATTTGTTTGGGTAAAGGGGGGTTTGATGCACATGTTTGGGTAATTTAATTATTGGATGTGATTTACATGTTATGATCCCTGTGACTTATGAACCCTTGGAGGGCGTACTTGTTGCTACAGGACTTTGCCCAGTGGACATGTACACATGGGGGAATGATTATCTCGGACCTCCATGGGGCTGAAAGCCCACAAATGGATGCTGTAACCCCAGCTAGGGGCAAGAAGACATCATAGACTTGCACCAGGAAGAAAGAAGGACGTTGCCATTAGAGACACTCTGGCAGACCTAGATCCAGTGGGATTTTTCTCTTTCTCCTGGATGTTGACCTTTGAGAGCCCATGATGTCACCATTATGACCCTGGATGTCATCCAGAGTTGGGGTTTGCATATTGAGGGAAGTTGTGAGCTGGTTGACACGTGTGGGCATCATCCAGGGCCTTTGGAGGCAAAACGTTCTGCATCTGGAGCCCAACGTTCCACTTTAGGGGCTCAACGTCACCCTAGAAGGGCATGACGTTACCCTTGGAGATGATTTTAGGGGTTAATTATTTTTATTTATGTAAAAACTTGATTTTGATGTAATTTGGCCAGGTTGGCCTTTATTTGACCTAAAATTAATTAAAAGTCATTGATTTTGTATAAATAGAGAGAAAGTTCTCTCATTTTTTCATCATAACTCGTCACACACTAAGTGTGGACTGAAATTTGTGCCCTCTTTAAGGGCTATTGGTTGAAAGAACTAGTGCACAACTTCTTGGAGAAGCATTTTGTGGTGTATCTTGGCTATTTTTCATGGTGGAAGATCTTCAATTAGGGTTTGGCTTGATTATTCTTGGTGAAGTAAGTAAAAAATCTGCAATTTGTTTATGTAATGAATGCTTGTAGTAAATTTTACTTGTTTCATGTTAAAGATTATGAAATTGCTTGCTTAAACCCTAGGAGAGAAACATAAGTTACTTCTTTCTCTCTATAGTTTTTCTACTTGTCTAAATTTCTCAAGTACACCTTGTTTAGAAGTGTCTACTAGAGCCCTAAAGTGCTAGCCCTCTAGTAGCTTCACTCTAATTGTCTATTGCATACATTCTTTTAATAGTCTAAGGAAGGGAGATTCGCTAGGGCCTAAAAATTCTTACTCTCTAGTGAATTTGTCTTTAGGATTTGGATGCTTGAGGCCTTGAAGTGCCAACACCTCCTCCATCCACCTCCTCTCCTTTGACAAGTATTATCATTGCTACTTTTCTCCAAGTTGTGCTGTTGCTATTATTGACTCCATAAGCCCTAAAAGGCAGTTGTCCATCTGCTTAGGTGAATGATTGCTTAAACAAACACTCAAACCTTCTTCCTTAAAGTTTTGCTAACTTCTACTAACCCTAAGCTAGACTAATTCACTAGTTAACTTGCTACTGTAGCAAATCACTGCTACAGCCATACTAATTTACACTAATTTGCTGCATACACCTACATAACTTGCACCTAACTCATTCATAAATTGTTTGTAAGAATTGCCAAACAATCTACTAGATAAATGCTAAGTTTATATGGTGTTTCCTTGCAATTCTGAGTACTAGAACTTGCTGCTGTTACAAAAGATTGCTACAACCATTTAACTGCAGCACATTCTCTGCAAAATTGACATTTAAAGCTAGCCAGACATTGCCAAAATTGTTTGTGACAATTGATTACTATTCTGCCTAGTTAAAGCTACATTTTCTTGTCTTTTTCAAGCAATTTCAAGGCATATTTTTTGCAGCTGTTACAAAATACTTATTGCTGTTGTAAATTATTATGTCGCTGCAATTTTATATCAGCTAGCTTATTTTTCAAAGGTTCATGGTCTTATGAAGTACTTGTTGATGATTGCAGCTTCATGAGACATTCTCCAGATCGTGCTCCTTTGGACTGGTGGGGACGCTTATGTGATAGGTGAGTCGTACTCCTCTGGATTGAGTTGAGATGACTTGTGTTGGTCTCTTGTCGTGCTCCTCTAGATTGAGTTGAGATGACTTGAGATGGTCTCTTGTCGTACTCCTATGGACTTAGTTGAGTTGACTTGAGATGGCTCTCCAGTTCGTACTCCTATGGATTTAGTTGAGCTGATCTTTTTGAGAGTGACGTCCCCTGTGGTTGAGCACATGTGGACTTGTCCCTAGTGGCAGAGCACTAGAGGATGTGTGTGAGACCCCTTGCTATATTGTCAAAGAGTAAGATTATTGTGAAACCCTAATTTGTATTGTAAAGGGTACAAGTCGGCTCTACTGTCTAAAGATAATTAATATTGTGTAAAAGATTAATTATGTTATTGAGTTTTACAAGTCGGCCCTATTGTGTCAATAGACACATCTATTTGATAAGTTAGGTCATGTATTTATTAGAGAGATACATCCCCATTGTGGATCATATCTCATTCACTCAACGCTTAACTTGGTGAGCTGATATTTGGTGCACACTTCTTATGCGCTAGCCTTCTTGGTCATAGAGCACCCTCTTGTGTGCACTAGGGTTTATGGTGTGAGGATGATCTTCTCTTGGCAATATAGTAAAGGGTTGCTGGGTTTTTCCCTTGGTTGAGAAGGGTTTTCCTAGGATAACTTCTTGTGTCTTGTGGATGGTTATTCTTCTTGTGATCTTGGTTATTGCAACTATTGTGTTGCTGCATTGTTTATGGTTCAAGTTCATGCTAAATTGAAAAGAAACTACATGTGCTTGAGCTTTCATTAAAAATTCAACAGTACTAACATCATTTTGTACTTGAAAGCTGCTATATTCTCTTTGTTGTCTTGTTCTGGGCAGGTACACTCCATTTCTACTGTTGCTTCATCCCTTAAAGACGTAAAGAACCTTTTGACTTGAGTGACCAGTGAGAGGGGGATTCTCTTGCATCCTTGCCTTAGTTTTATCAGCCCTTTAAGTCACTGGGGACGTCTCCCTTGGGGTAATCTTGATATACTCCTAAACAGAAAGGGGTTTTCTATTAAGGTGACAGTGATATGTCACCCCCTGTTACGCCAATCGTGCATTTACTTGCCTTGGGCTTTGGGCAAGTACAGATTGTGTGATAACACTGTCGACAAAAATGCCACCAACAATGTCTTAGTTGACGTCAATCCCACTAACAAAGGATCCTTTTAATGAATGTTTCTTCCACGACTAGTATAGGCCTTGTAGATGACAAAGGCAGTGTTCATTGGTGTCAGCTACTCCTACTTTGTTGACTTTGATCTCGATCTAGCTTGTTCATGATAGTGACTTAGGCTTATTGATTATAGTTAAAGAGATTGCTAATGGAAACTAAGCTGCCATAATTGATTCTTGTTGCCATTCAATATATAAGGTCACATCCAAACCTTTTCAGAATTTTCATGATCCTTAGGTTTTTGATCACAATCAAGCCTTTGTCTATTTAAAGTTCAGAACTCCCTAGAAGAAGGAAAAAAAAACCCCAGAAGAATATCGGGGATTGATCTCCACAACACTATTTTTTGGTGTCCACAATTGTGGCCGTCAGTGCACCAATCAAAATAGAGACATTGTTGGAGCCATCACACTTGTCAAGATATAGCTGCTACCACACTTGTGTTAGTTAACTAGCAAATCCATTTACGTGGTGTTAAAACATTGTAAACAGTGGAGTGAGAAAATATTCACTGGAGGAGGAATTCACTGTAAATATCAATTTCGTGGGTCAATGCAGTACAAACAGTTTAAACATCTCAGTGACATGGCTCCGTGGGGTAGGGCAACTTTAAAAAAAGACATTAAGTCTAATAGACCGGTCAAATAAATTAAAAAAATAAAGCCGCCTGTTACCCCTAGCCTAGGGGTTGTTGATGATTGCATCTTCGTGAGACATCCTCCAGGATACGTTCTCTTCTGTGACTGAGTTGAGTCGACCCGAGAGGGAGCCTAGTGTTGGGCATACCCACGTGATGGGGCATTGTTCTCCTCTGTGTGAGAGTTGAGTCGTCCCCCAAGTGGTTGGGGCATCGTTCTCCTTTGGAGAGTTAAGTTGTCCCCTAGTGATTGGGTGTGCCCGTGTGATGTGTGTATTGTTCTCCTCTGTGTGAGAGATGAGACGATGTGGTACTTCAGATCATTTTGTTGAGTATGACGTCCCTGTGGCTGAGCACAGGTGGACGTGTCCCTAGTGGCTGAGCACTAGTGGATGTGTGGATCCCTTGCTGTATTGTCTAAGTGTAAGATTTACTTGTAACCCTAATTGTGATGTAAAGGGTACAGGTCGGCTCCACTATATGTGAAAGATAATTAATGTTTATTGTTATAATTAATTATTTTTCGAGTTATTGAGGTCGGCCCTGTTGTGCCAATAGACACACCTTTCGTTGTGTTTGGTCTAGTATAAATAGAGGTGATTTCCCCATTGAGGAAACACACTCACAGATGTAATTTCAGAATTTCAACAAGTGCATTTCTAGGGTTGAAGTGCGCACCTCTCTTGGGCGCAAGTTTCAAGGTTGTAGAAGCACTCTCTTGTGTGCATTAGGGTTTTATGGTTGGGGGATCTTCTCTTGAGAATATATCCAAGGATTGCTCGGTTTTCTTCACTTGAGTAGAAGGGTTTCCCAGGATATTTCTTGTGTTCTTGTGCATGGTACTTCTTTTTGTGATCTTGGTTATTGCAACACTTGTGAATGGTGTAGCTGCATTTGTTTATGGTTCAAGTAAATGCTAAAATGAAATAAACCTCATGCTTGAGCCTAACATAGTGAAAAGTCGACAGGGGTAACTAAGGAGATGATGTCTCGAGGCCCGCAGGTAGCAGACATGGAGTGCCGAGAGCCAGGTGACAGTTGAGCCCACATTGAGCAGACATAGCCCCTCCTCTCCATCACACATCGCCATTCATCGTCAGCAGCATAGCAATGCCCACCACACTAGCCTGGCCCAGAAAGGACAACATGTCTTGCTTCATGAGGTAACAAGTCCAGTCTCATGGTAAGTGTCACTTTAATATTTGAAGCATTTGAGCATGTTGCAAAGGGTCCTTTCTTGATTATGGAAAGTTTGCTTGGAAATTATACCTTTTGCCTTATTTCACCTTGGTGGTTGACAAGGTTTCCTACTAAGTGGGTCATTCTTGGGAAAAGGGTTGCTACTGGGGGGTTTTCTTGAAGGGTCATTGTACCATTCCCACTCATACTTACTACTTTCCACACCAATTCCCCAATGTTTCCTCATCTTTTGGTTTTTTGGGTTCATTGACCCCAAGAAGGGCTTGTACCTCATTTCATGGGAAGAAGGGGCTAAAGGCATGTTATAGGACAAGTTGTAGGTTGGGAAAAGCCCGACCCAACCACCAAAATAGCAACAACTAAGGGAAACTATACCCAATGTCACCTCGATATAGGTCTCGCACTTCGAGGGTGACTAGGTCACTCTAGGGAGGCGATCTCGGTGACTCGGGGTGAATTGAGATGGATGGAAGAGAAAGAAGAGAAGTCATGGAAGAGGAAAGATGGCTTTGATGACTCGTCTCCAGGTGGTTGAAGGTTGCCAAGTCTTTGGATGCCTGCAAAGGGTGTTTGTACCTGCCCGAGACACAAGAAAATCCACACTTGCATATAGTAATGTTAGGTGGACAAGCAAGTCAAGCTTTCTGTCCCTAATTGCAGCAATAATCAATGATATATATCAACACATAAAAGATAATAAGGGCTGCAATATAAGTGCTAAAAGTCCAATTGAATAAGCATGAGACAAGCTAGTAAAAACTAGTTTAACTTAACAATGATAGAACAAGACTTTAGCACAAAAAGCAAGGCTGTCATAAAAAGCTAACTGTAGTGATATTTATCAGCCTTATGGCTGTAACAAACTTGTTATTACAGCAAGCGATTTAACCTCTAAAACTTGCTCAAAACTTGCCAAAAGATGCGTTGTACTTAGTAGATTATGTGGGCAGAAATTTCAACGGTTAAATTAGGAGTTATTGAAGAGTTTGGTTAGGGTTTTCTGCATCCCTAATGGCTGTAGGTTAAATTTGTAACAACAACAAGAAATACTTGGAGAAATGAAACGCCCTAGTGGCTCAAGCAAGCATTTATAACATAGATTTGATTCCATTAGAAACAACTTCAAAATCATGAACTTTCACGTTTCCCGAAGCAACAGTTTTATATCTCCAATGCAACAAGTGATGACTAGTGCCTTTAATGATTGGGTTAATGGATTCAAAAAAAGAAAGAGCTAAAGGTACTACCTCCTTGGGGGTGTAAATCCTCTTACTCCCCAAGGCAAGTATCCCTAGCTAGGGTTTAGGCTAAGAGGGTGTATGCATTTATACTTCTCTCAGCAAACCCTTGTTAAACCATTAAAATTTAAGCATAAAGTGATGGAGGCTAAGGTGGGGGTGTATGCCCTTATACTTCCCACCTAGCTCTAGCAAAATAACCTTGTCTTGAAACAAAATGATAATACAATGCAAAAAAGCCTTACCAATGCTAAGATAAACTACCACAATAACAAAGAAGAGCCTTCCAAGGCTAACGCATCACTTCCATCAACCAAATAACCAAGAAAGTAGCCATACACAAGAGCAAAAGAGAGAAATAGCTAAAGATAGCGAAAATTTCAGTCCAAGTACCTCTCCAAGATGGGAGAGTTATGTTATGAAATGAGATCTTATGATCTTTGTTTATACAAAATGTCACTAAGATAGTTTGTCCACATAATTTTAGGGTAAACCACAAGAGTAGGGTCAACAACCCTAATCTTACCCCTTTGCACAAATAATATTAAACAATTCACTTTAAATTCTACTTTTTGCACAAATGAAAACCCTAAGGGTGACGTCACCCCTTTAGGAGGGACGTTTTGGCACCTTTAGGCCAAACGTTGAGTTGGAGATGGTAGGGTTGGGCCTCCAATCCACCCTTCTTCTTCATGATCCAAGGGTTTCTTCCTTGAAAATGTGCCATCTATAGCCACCACCACCTCAAGCCCCTCAAGCATGACGTCATGTTTGCAAAAGATGACGTTTTGCCTCTCCTAGGCAAAACGTTTGGCATATGAGGGCTAGGTCATGTCTCTCAAGTCATCTTCTAGGTCTTCGAAGGTATGTCTCTCTCATCCTCCATGCGGGCCTTTGGCATCCAACCTGTGGTCTTCAAGCCCCATAGAATCCCAAGCTAGGCTTGTTCCTCCAAAACTGTCCCCCAACTAGGTCTTGCAAAGACGAATAAGCATGCCCTCCAAGGATCTCAAGTCAAAATATCATGATGAGTAAATCAAATCAATACATGAAGCACCTAAGCATGTGCATCAAAGATTACCCTATCAAACAAGTAAATGCTCAAAGACATTATGCGACTTGCCAAGCTTGGATATGGGAGGGTTGACAAGATGTCCTATTGGGTAGATCTTTCCTAGGTCAAGGAGTGTTTCCCAAGTGATCCCTTTCTAAGCCATGTAAAGTGGATGAAGTGGTTAAGAATCAAGACTCAATGGGCACGGGGTTCATGACATACAAGGGGTTGTAGTGTCTCCTTCATGGATTCCTTTTATAGAGGGTGTGTGGCACCTTCGTTTGCAATGCAATTTTTTCAAGCCCATCATTTTGCCATTATTTGTTTCTTTCATGTTTTAAGGATGTGTTGAAGGCCACTGTCCCGGCGTGGTGTCTAGATAATTACAGTGTCACTCACAAATACCTAGCAGAAATGAGGAGGCTGGCTTGTGATGAGACCCCCTTTCTCTCAACTATGCAACTGAGAGCCATACCTCTGGCTTGGTGACCAGATGATGGTAATGTCATACCACTAGATATCCATGACCATGATAGGTCGGCTCGTGATGAGAACTCTTACCCTCCAACTAGCCTTTTAAGTATTCATAATCATTATTTTTGTGGGTCCCCCTATTCTTACAGATAAGTGTTTCATTGCTTTCTTGGGGGATCCCTGGGCGAAGCATCTGGAAGGTTTATATATAGGCTTTTATCTTTTACCCAACAACAATCCTTCTGGGCCTTTAGCCCCTTTTTCCCATAGAACGAGGGACAACCCCTTCTTGGTTCAATACACCCTAAAATCCCAAGAGATAAGGTAATGGGGGGTTTGAAGTGATGAAAAGTGGTAAGTATGATCGAGAATGGTACGATGACTCTTCAAGGGAGTTCCTAGTAGAAAACTCATCACGAGGAAAGACCACTTACTGTCAGGTCAAAAGGCATAATGTCCAAGCATATGTTATGAAATCTAAAGCAGTCTAAGATACAACATACTCAAATGCCTCAAATATTGAAATGACACTCACCATAATACCTGATTTGTACCTCATGGAGCAAGGCCCAATGCCTCTCAAAAGCCAGCTGGTGTGGTGGACCTGTTATCCCTGATATCAAGGGATAACTAGGAGATCATGTCTCGAGGCCCACATGGCCCTAGACATGGAGTACCGAGAGCAGGAGCTACCTGAGCATGGTCCTGGAGGACCCTTCTTTTCCTTCTCAGCCATTCTGTCCTACCAACAGTACCAGCCTCCATCACCACCGGTTTGGGCTTGTATCAAAGAGGGCTCTTGCTCCATGAGGTAATTGGTCCGAGGTATCATGGTATGTATC
>CBVK0100357537.1:0-12762 GCA_900067695.1 Picea abies
CACCTTGCACTGAAATTAGAAATGATAGTTGAAATATATGCATGTAACTATGATTCACAGGATGGCTTGGTGAATGGTGCAGATGGAATACTAAAAAGCTATACGAAGACAGAAAAAGTATATGTCCTTTGGATTAAGTTCCATGAACTACATATAGGCAAGCGACAAGAAAGCAAGTTGTCTTATCTATATAATTCAAACACTGCAAGCGATTGGACTCCTATTTTGTGAATATCAAAGCCAGTATCGACATCAGCAAAGACAGGTCGACCAAAGATTCACAAACAATTTTTTATTAAACTTGCATGTGCACGTACAGTCCACGGATCACAAGGCCTAACACTTGATAATGTTGCATTTCAGCCTGCTAGAATTCGAATACATGGACTTGTATACATAGCATTGTCCCGTGTCAGAAGCATAGACTCCTTGTATTTACTAAGTCCTCTGAAAAAATATAACTTCAGAGTGAAACAAAAAGTTGATATTGAGATGGAACGACTGAGGACCACCACAAAATGGAAACTGCATTATGATTACCAATCCATACAAACAAATTCATCTGTATCAATACTCTCGCTTAACACACACAGCTTAAATGCACACATGGATGATATACTGAATGACTATGATTTAATGCAATCCGATATTTTGTGCTTGCAAGAAACACACATGGTATTATGCATGCAGAACAAACAATTCCCAAATCACAATTGCATATCAAGTTACATTACACATGGGGTGACGATACTGGTGAAAAAACATGTACCAATTTTGTACCACATACATATCGAAGAAAAGAATGTAGAACTGGTGCTTGCCAAAAAAAATTCCCATGGAACAGAAATTGCAATACTAAATATATGCACTGCTCCCCATGCAACATTATCCAACATAGTAAATGTTATTTCCAATGCATTGGACCATTTCCATCTGAACGGATCCATTGTACTTGTAGGAGACTTCAATATTGACATGCTACAAAATACTGGCAGAACAAAAGAATTGCAAAACTACATGTGCAAATACAGTCTGCGGTTTCTTCTGAACAACACAACCCATCTGCAAAACACACTTATTGACCATGTCTAGTCCAATGTGCCCATTTCTCAATACAGTATGTTTGTCTTAGACACATATTGGTCTGATCACGATACAATTGGTATTGCACTTGAATTATGACATATATATCAAACTTATTGCAAACTCATATTTCTATGTTTCAAACAGACGATCTTCTACTCTAATTATAAAATATACATTGTGCAAAAAAAGAAAAAATAAGGTGCATTCTCAAAAAAACTATTTGTGACTCTATTCACCTTATTCGATTTTTTTTTTTGTATATATGTACATAGTAGTTGCCTTTTTCTTAACATATGAGCTTATGTTCATATCCCTTTTGTTTTGTACTTTTGTTGATAGAAACAGAAAGAGAAACTAGAAGGCGCAAAGAACTCCTACCCAAGGATGTACACGAGTCAATGCAAAGGTGCATTCTTTTTCTGCCTTTGTTCCATAGTAAACAATTTTTCCTTTACTTTCTCTGAATTTGTCAAACTTGTTTGCAGGTTTTTTTTTTTTGTTTTAGGAAATATTCTTGTGCCGAGAAGCCACTACGTTGCACATCCTCCATCTAGCAGAACTACAATGTAGAGACAACCATCCCGCAAGTCCATTTGTCAATATGTATATTGCCATACTATAATTTCTATTTGCAGGACACAGAACATTAGAGGCATGGTGTGCAGCTCACAAGTGTGCGATCCAAATAAGTGGCTAAGTATGGAATAAGGAATCTGTGCATCATAACCAATTTGTAGGGCACTGAACAATAGAGACCCGTTTCTAACCCTGCCAAACCGACAATGCGTGATGCACAAACTGTACATGCTCTATAAATTCTCAGCCACCTGGCAAGTCCGCTTGTCAATTTGTATATCGTGGAACTGTATGTGCTATTTGTAAAACATGGAAAAATAGAGGCCTATTTTTTTACCCCTCCCGTCCTAGAACCCGCAAGTATGGAATACGATATTGGTACATGATCTATAAAATCTCATGTCCATACTTTATGAAGGCACATATTTACTTTTGCCTCGTTTCTACACACATTGATCTGGTAATCACATACTTGGTGTTGCACATGGATTATGAAATGTGAAGTGGGAGTCGGACGGAGCCCTTTTCTTTGCTTCGACAATTTTGAACCCGCCAGCCCGAGAACCCAATTTCTATATGGAGAAAATCGGTGCAATGTACAACCCCCAAATATGTATTGCTCGTTTATGGGAGCCCACCAGCCTTGGAGTAGAATTTTGAGTCAGTCACCTCACAAATATGCTTCTCAATTTATTATCATAAGATATTTGCAAGGTACCGAACAATAAAATGTCATTTTTTACCCCGCCATCCCGAGAACCCGCGATCCAGAAACTGTAGATGGTCTATCAAATATCGGCCAGCCCGCAAGTCCACTTCTCAATTTGTATATCACGGAACTTTGTGTACTACTTGTACAACACTGAACAATAGAGGCCTTCTTTTGAACCCACCCGCCCGAGAACTGCGATCTCGAACCATGCACTTTTAGAGTTGGCCATTCCTTCCTTACTTTCTCTTCCCCATGGTCGTTACCTTCGCACGTGTGAATGATAAAAAATATTGTTTATATGTGTGTGTGTGTGTGTGTGTGTTCTCTCTCTCTATATATATATATATATATATATATATATATATATATCTCTCTGTGTGTGTGTGTGTGTGTGTGTGTGTGTGTGTGTGTGTGTGTGTGTGTGTGTGTGTGTGTGTGTGTGTCTTCTTTCTAAATATTTAATGCTAATAGGTCATCGTGCAACTACAATCTAAGCTATCATTGATGCGCGCAAGGCTCGAGAAGTTTTTCCATTAATGCAATTTTTGCAAAGCATTTTCTTCTCCCTTCGCAGTTTTAATTTCAAATGCCATGGAATGTCATTCACACGCCGCCAGCTTGCTTCCTTCACAAAACCTCCAACCACTTCCCAGTCTTAATTTCAAATACCATGCAATGTCATTCGCACGCCACCATCTTGGTTCGTTCACGAAACCTCCTATCCTTAAATGTTGTTGGTTGTAACCCTCACCTTCGCACTTCTAAGTTTGCAATAACTACGTTTTACTTCTAACAGGTCACCATACAGCACACATAGATATTGTCATTAATGAGGAGATTTTCCATTCGCACGCATTGAAGCAATGTTTGTGGGGGGTTATATTGTCCCCTCCATTTCTTCATTTCAAATAGCGTCTGGAGCCAACCAACCTTTTGATAAACTACTACCAGCAACTACACAACAAATTTGTAGAGATACAGTGAAGATCTTCCTCAAGAGCTTCCCATGCAGAAGAACAGAAAAAGAATTGTAGAGGAGACAAAGCAACCCAAAATTACCGTCAAAACGTGGAACTTGACGTTGATCTGGAAAGCATATTCTGCAACCTTGATCAGCCCACACACACAATTCAGCATGCCTACCCAATGGACATGGTTGGTACCGATATTTTTGACGAAGATGAATCCTTCGTATTCCAGAGCGCTTTTTTTGAAACCAAATCAAAAAAATTAATCATTGAAAAAAGAGATGTAAAAAATAAGAAAAGAAAACATCGCTCAGAACTTGACCTTGCCAATATGCACGCATCCAAAATCTCTGAAATTCACAGGGCAATCAGAGATTCTCTTCATGATTCTGTTGGATTCATTGAAGCCAAAAATGCTAGACTAAAGAACCGGATTAAGGAATTAGAGGAAGCTTTGTTTCTTATGACATTACTTGATAGTTCCTTGGAAATAGCCATGCCTGCGACTACGTGCACCCTTGCAACAAATATAAAAGGGTCCTACAGCTTCCTCGCATCCTGTAGATGATATGTCGAGAAAAATATCAAAAAAATAATAGAACTGATTGCCAAGGCTTGGGAAACATCACAGAATATTGATTCCTTGGGGAGCAAGGCACATAACTTGCTCCTACTTCTGCAGATGGATTTAAAGAATGAAGAAACTTTCTATGTGCACTCGGTCATCCCTTTCGGCTTTCATGTCAACAACATGCCAGAGATGAGAAGAACACAACATGATCTCCCGTCCAAAAAAAGGCTCACTCAATTAGAATAATGCTGGAAACAGAAAGTCAAGAACCTGTACCTAATTATGCAATCGTGTGAGCAAGCAATATCAAAGAAAGAAACATTATTCACAAAGCTCACCAAAATAGACTTAGCAGGAAATAAAAACGGCTTCCAGGACCCCAGCTTAATCCTCAACTCCCTGATGTTAACCAAGCAATATTTTGATCAACAAGTTGATAATTTGAAGGCCTTGTCTTTAGAAATTTTTTACAGAATTGTTGAATATGATGAAGAAGAGGTGGACAACTGGCTAGTCGGGTATTCTCTACAGAATGGAGACATTCATGAAGGTCTGTGTAAATTTTCAATTGATCTAAGCGAATTAGAAAATGATTTTTTCAACATTCGAATCCGCAATGACATCAACGTCGTCCCCTTGAGAAGCTATATTGAAGAGAACTTGAATTGGATCAGCCACGAAATCCAACAGGAAAATGAATAAATCCTTTGTGTATCAATCCAGTTATTGAAGCGGGTTGCCCACAAAAACCAGCAGGGAAAGGCATGATCAACCAAACACAAAAATTACTTATACGTACCATCCCTGTAAGTGTATAGTGATAGTCCTTTCTTTATCCATCCAGATATTCCTTTTCTGAGTAGAAATCTATAGACAAAAATTGATCTTCACATTTCTACTTTTCAGGTATTACATTCTAGCGTGTCCAACTTATTTCCACACTCTTATTTCTTGTACATATTTCTGTTATGGTTCGCGGGAGCCCCAATCCCAGTCTATATGAAAAACGCATTTACATTTCCAGTGATATGTAACAAACTATTATTTTTTTCATATATTCCAAATAAAACTATTATTTTGTCTCCTTATATATTTATGTCTTCCTGGAACTTTTATCTTCAACTATGATGAATGTGAAGTCATTTTGTTTATTTTATCTCTATTTTCTTTTTTTCTTTTTCAAAATAAAGTATGACATAAATCACTCACTCAAATTCAACATATCATATTTCACACATATATATGTTTCTTTAAATTTCCAGGAATATGTAACACGTTTCATTTTTTTTCAATTTTCATCCCCTCAACTCGACAATCGGTTATGTTCTTCCGTGCCCTAGAACCCGCGATCCAAAAAATGCCTAAGTCGAGAAGCCGCTTTTTAAAAAAAAAACTAATTCGGGAATCATATTTGTTTCATACTTTTCTCCACCAGCCTATGTAACAGACGTTAGTACTATTTTTTTTTGTTTACTCCAGCAGCATATGTAAAAAGGAAAACTAATTCGGGAATGCTAAACTTGTTTGACACGAGTGCCTTCAATTTCAAATAGTTCACAGGTTTGTTTGTCAATTTGTATATCGCAGAACTCTACGGACTATTTGTAGGCCACATAACAACAGAAGCACAATTTTCAGCCCGCCAGACCGAGAACCCGCCATTCAAAAATTCTAGTCCTCAAAGAAGCATGTCAATTTGTATATCGCGGAACTCTTGGTGGTATTTGTAGGCCATGAAACAACAGAAGCCCAATTTTCATCCCGCAATCCCAACAACCTGGAATGAAGCTTTTGTGCATGCTCTATATATCTACTTCATCAAATTACATATTTGATTTTTGTAGGCCACGGAACAACAGAAGGCCAATTTTCAGCCCCCTGGCCCAAGAACCCACGATCCAAAATTTCAAATAGTCCACAAGACCACTTGTTAATTTGTATGTCACGAAACTCTCAGTGCTATTTGTAGGACACGGAACAACATAAAACCAATTTTCAACCCGAGAACCCGTGATCCAAAAATTCAAATAGTTCGCAAAATCGCTTCTCAATTTGTATTTCGCAGAACTCTCAGTGCTATTTGTAGGCCATGGAACAACAGTAGCCCCATTTTTCAGCCCGCCACTTTGACAACCCGGAATGAAGCTCCCATGCCTTTGTTTTAAAGAAAACTAATTCGGTGTTGGTAGTCTTTTTATGCGTTTGTCCACGAACCTATGGCAGCACAATTTTCAGCCTGCCAGCCCGACAACCACAATGGTCTATATATCTACTTAATCAAATTACATATTTGGTATCTAGCATCTCTTCTTTGTAACATACGTACACCCTTAAATATCAAATATTCCACAACTCCAATTGTCAAATTGTATGTCGCGGAACTCTAGGTGCAATTTGTAGGCCATGGAACAACAAAGCCCGAATTTCAGCGCACCAGCCCATTATTACTATTTTTGTGTATTTTTTCCACATCCATATGCAAATAATATCTAAACAATAGTCTTGCCCACGTGTCTATACTCCTTCGCATTTATTCCCTTTCCCGCAGATGGGTTGCTAGTACAACACACATGTCGATCAGAGTAGCTAGGAGCGATACTCTGTGGCATCGACAATGTGATGATTGCGTTCCACTCACTCCCAACTGCCTAATCAGTTCAAGCTCAGCTCGCTCGAGGCATGGTGCTATTACTCTTAGTGCACTCTGCTCTGCCTTCGCATCCTTTCGACTAACCAACACCCTCGTTGTGCCTTTACTCTGTGCGTGCGGCCATTTATGGAACCTCACCAACTGCCTGACCTATTTCAATTGCTCCAGTGAGTCCAGATGGCTCATTCTTTCCTGATTTTTCTTCTCAGAGCTCGGCTTCCTACTCAGCCTTTCCCTGCTCTGCATTTGTCCTGAACTACTCTGTTCCTGTCGTGTTTTCTCTCTCCCACTATCTCGGAGATGCCCCGGCTATGAAGGAAGTCCAAAGTCTGACCAGCCTGCCAACCAAACATACCCTGCCTGGTCCTGTGTCCCCCGCCTTCTCCCTCCATTTTATCCTCCTCCTCTTCGACCACCTCGTCCTCCTCCCTAGTGCAGTTGACTCAAATTCCCGCATCTCTCCCGCCCCTTCCTACATCCCTTGCCAACAGAATGGAGGATTTGGACTACTTAGGGGCCTTACTGAACAACAACCTAGGACCTTTAGCCAATTCTGCATCTGTTTCACACCCAGACCCTTTGGCCCCTCCCAACTCTTCGGCCACCTAGTCGCTTCAGGACCAACTTCACGACACCCAATTTCAAATGGATGATCTGGAATCCAGTCAAAATTCATGACGACAACCCCAATCTCGAGTGGGTTCCAACGCTGACCCAGAATGTGAGTGGCAAACAGGCCTTTCACTTGTGCAGAGCTTGGTATTTGACCTACGTCGGGACATAGAAGACCTCTGCTTCTGCCTACAGAGCCTGGATGGAAAAGCCTCTCGACTCCTGTAGTTGTTCTTCGCATTACAATGTGCTCATCTCCCCGCACTAGAGGCAGCCCAATCAGTAATAGCCCAAGCAGTAGCAACCTTGGCACCAATATTGCCATCGGAAAATTTGGGCCACGCAGACGCAGACTGCAAGGACCAGAGGCTTCCATCATGCCCGGAGCACATCCAGAAGGAAGAGAACCTACCATCAAATATGGATAATGTTATGCAATTGGACCACACACCACTCCAGGAGGAACCGCCTCCTCCCAGGGACACGACATTTCGCGCCTTCTGCATGGTCGTGTCGTCGCACTATAGCCCATACCGGTGATTTTTTGTTTGTTTGTTGTTTTGTCATGTGCATGCCGACCTTTCATGCATTTTGTCCATGGTTATTATAATTAGGCTATCTACACTTTATACAGTTCTAGCGCCCACCCTTACGGGCCATAATTTTGAACTCTTTTTGTATCAGTGACAATCTACACTTAAGTTATGAAGCGGTTTGCCTAGCTGAGCTGGTTTTCCCTTAGGGCAGCTCAGTATTTACAGCTTGAAACCATGGAAATTCTTTGTACTCCTTCATTTAGACAGACTTTTATAAAATCTTACTTATAAAAAAAATATATTGAATAAAATTTAAAAAATAGCTTATACTATTCATTAAATAGCCACTGGAAAATTTTTGAAACCGACAACCCGAGAACCCGCGATCCAAAAACTGGCTAAGTATGGAATGACCGTTCCATCCATGCTCTGTAAAACATGTGCAAAGAAAACCAATTCGGCAATGCTATATCTTTTTTTTCCATGAAAATCCTTAGTTTTAAAGTAAAATAGTTCGACAATGCTAATTTTTTAGTGTTTTTCTCCACGAACCTATGTAACAGACCTTATTACTATTATATTGTATAACTGACATTATTAATTTCTGATAAATTTCTATAGTCCACCACTCCGCATGTCATTTTGTATATAGCGGAAATGTTCATCCTATTTGTAGGCCACGGAACATAAAAGGCCCAACTTTGAACCCGCCACCCCGAGAACCTGCGACCCAAAAACTGGCTAAGTATGCAATGAGGGCTCCGTGCATGCTCTATAAAATATCTTCCCCATACTTTATAAAAGTACAAATTTTGTATGTATAAATATAAATATATACTTTATACAAGTACATATTTAGTATGTATAAAAGTACATATTTCATATGTATAAAACTATATATTTACTTTACTATGTTCTACATGCAAACCACATCTACTTCAACTTTCTACCCATGTGTCTCTACTACCTTACATTTACTCCCATCCCAACCTGGCAGGGACTCCGCTGTCATGCAACACTTGTTTCATGAGAGTTTCTTCCATTGTAGGGTGAAGGATTAATGAATTTTCATTAAAGAGACTCCACATCCATACATGTTTGGTATCTTTTAGGGGTAGATTATTTGAATCTTCTTTTTCCTTAAACCATCGATTACATCATGTTGAGTCAAATAAACTTCTAATTTTTAGGGGATACTTTGGAAAGAATTTTCTATTTGGATAGTGGTGATAAGAATGCAATTAGAGTTTCATATTTATTTCCAAATTGTGGATTTTTTGGTGTTTGTTCCAAATATGATGTTAAAAGAGTATTTGTAAGGACCTAAGTTGAGGTGTCAGTGGCAATGTCATGACAGAGGGCACATCGAGAATACTTGGTAAGTTGCATAGTGAATCCATATGTTTTGGTAGTCCTGGTGATCGTCTCATGATGATTCATGAGATGGTTAAGATGGTGTACTAGTACATATATACGCTAAGATGACCAGATATGTCTTGTTGAGTAGGACAAACAACCAACAAGGCACTGCATAGTGGGATTTGGTGAAGGACGACCCGACCTTCAATTCGATAGATTGTGTGTGTTATCCTTGGAAAGGAAACAATGTTGATAAGTGCATAAAAGATATGTGAATTCTTAATGAAGTAGGGATGTGATCGTCATTTAATATCAGATATTAGATTAGATGGATGATAACATGGTCTCACATTCGGTAGTCATTGATTCAATTATGTTTGGCTCAAGGGAGGTGACAATAGGTTTCCTATGGTTGGGTGGAGATGCTCTGTTGTGATGCTCTTCTTGCAAGCGAAGAGAATCACCATTTTAGAAAAATGATCAACCACCACAAAAGCATAGTCATTTCCCCATTTGGTTGACGGAAGGCCCAACATGTATTCCATCGAGATGGATTCCCGAGGCCTTTCAGGAGTAGGAAAAGGGATGTACATGCCTTGTTTCTTAATGGTTTGTTTGGTAATGGCACATGCAGTGTAGGATCTGATATAATTGTTGACATCTTGTAAAAGTTTTGGCCAATAGAAATGTTGTGGCAACAATGCCACTGTCTTTTCTACGCCAAATTGTCCTGCCACCTGATTATAGTGGCCTTCCCAAAATCATATTCGCTCGCTCACTAGATGGAACATAGATACATCCTAGATGGAAAAAAAACTTGTCCTGAGGATGGAAATCAATGACAGTTGTGTTTGCGCCCAGCATTTGGTAGGTGGTGGTGAAGTCAGGATCTCTCTCATAGAGTTGGGGCCATTCAGAGGTCTCATGGCCGTGGGAATTTATCACTGTGGTGAGTGCTACAACTAGAGGGAAGATGAGGAAATTAATGACAGGGTTGGTGCTTCATGTATTATACTTGATGTTGATATGGAATTGTTGCAAGTATGTGGAAAACTTTTGATGGTGGTCATTCTGCAAGTTTCCTTTTGTATGCATTAACTGTAGCATCTTTTGATCGGTGTGATGACTTTCTCCTTCCCGAGGATGTAATTCCTCCACTGGAGGTAGGCTTGCACAATATATTACATTTCTTTGTTGTAAGTAGGGTAGTTACAGAAAACATATGACATTTTCTCACTATGATAGGCCATGAGGTGTCTATGTTGAGTGAGAACTATGCCCACAACATAGTCTGAAACATTTGTCTTGATCTCAAAGGGTTTTTGCAAGTCGGGTAATGAGAGAATTGGGGTTGAGAAGAAGCGTTGCTTCAAATCATCAAATTATTTTTGTTGTGACAGGCCCCAAATGAAATTTTCCTCACCACTGCCCTTGGTTACTTGAATGAGGGCCCATGCAATATGGGATAATCCCAACACAAACCTACAATAGAAATTGGCAAGGAATAAAAATCTTTGAAGCTCAATGAGTGTGGTTGGGGTTGGCCAGTCAAGAATGACCTGGATGGATCCACATGCACACCATGATCATCAACAATGTATCCTAGGTACTGAACCCTGTCCATGCTGAAGGAACATTTTTCCAAATTTGCATATAACTTATGTTGCCACAGAGTGTGTAGAACATGTTGAATATGTTGCAAGTGTTCCATCTAATTCTTGTTGTAGATGAGGATGCCATCCATATACACCACCACAAAAGAATTGGTGAAAGGTCACAAAATATTTTCCATCATGCTCATGAAAGTTGTTGGTGAATTTGTCAAGCCAAAGGGCATGACCAACCATTCAAAAAGACCTTCTTTGGACTTGAAGGCAGTTTTCCATACATATGTGTTCTCTTTTGGGACCTGATGGTAGACATACTTCAGATCAATATTACTGAAATATTTGTCCCCCTTGAGCTAGTTAAGGAGATCATCGATTCGGGGAATCAGATATTGGTTCATGACTGTGATTTTATTTAGGGCCCGATAATCGATGCGGAGTCACCAAGTCCCATCTTTCTTCACCACAAGCACGATTGGGCTTCCACAAGGTGGTGATTTGGGTCGGATGTGCCCCTATTGGAGCAGTTCTTGGATCTGACACTTGATCTCCTCATTTTATAACAGAGAGCGGCGATAGACTAGCCCATTGGGTAGTGGTGCATCGGGGATCATATCGATTGAATGCTTGACCTGACAGTGCAGAGGTACCCTAGTGGGTGAGGAGAATATGTCTTTATATTCTTCCATGACCTTATCCACTTGCTTCTACTGCATGGAGAGATCAGTGGTGGAGGCCATGGATGTGGCTGCAACCTTCCGCTCACTTTGAGAGCGAATCACAAAGAAGAAAAACCTCCCAGTGTGAGAGATGACCTTCCTGCATTACCTGGCAAAGATCAAGAAAATGGAAGTAGGTGGGACTACCTCGGGTATCCTGTACAATTTTCTGTCCAAAGTAATAATAAAGTTGTGAGGCCTAGAGTCATATACAACATGACGTTTCCATAAATAAAGTTGGCCCAAAAGAACATCACAAACTTCAAGCGAAGTGACATCACACAATACCTCATCTTTGAAGGGTTTGATGTCGTAGGACAAGCCACACTGTTGGTTGACATGAAGACTGCTTCCTTGGTGGAGCCATCCGATGGTGTATGGTTGCGAGTGCAGCGTTGTTGGCAACGCTAGTCGCTTGACGACCTCCACTGAGATGAGGTTCTTCTAGCTTTCGCTATCAACAATGAAGTGCAGTGGAGTACCCTTCACCCACATCTATGAATGAAAGAGGCTCACTCCTTCCTCTGGCTAATCAGGTTCACCGGGATAGATCTTGGTGGTAGCAACGGTGGCACTAGGTTCCACGTCAATAATCTGTCTCCCATTTTCTGGTTCTGACTCAGAATTGGAACCCGCATCTAATTAAGAGGCTTTCACCTCAGCCACCAATGACTACTTTGACCGACAATTAGCAGTGTTGTAACACACCCACTATGGGAACTAAGATTTTTCGTCTTTTTCTCCTCTTCTTCGAGGGACAGAGTTCCTGAATTCCTACGAGTTTCTAGCGTAAGCTAGGTCCTCCAATCGGGACCTTCACCACACCAATTCACTTATTCTTTCGTTGAAGATCCATCTTGTACAACTCACGCACCAAGCATAGGATTTACTCCCATGTGTCCATCGGTTGTGACCCTGGGCTAAGCCAAGAGGCGCCTTTCGCATTTCGGGACTTCGGGAACTGGGAGTTCAAAATGCCAGGGAATCGAGTTCTTCGACTCTTCAAACCCCGAAACCCGAAATCCTATTCACACCAAGCCGCTTTGGGATTTCACCTACTGGGACTTCGCTTACCGGGATTTCGCGATGTATGAAGACGGGGGTTCATACCCTTCAGATTTTCGGGAGCCGAAACTTCGAAGCTCATATACCCTCTAAACTCCCTTTGGGGTTTCACAAGTTGGGATTTCGTGACGTGCGAGGACAAGGGGTCTCGCATCTGGGTTTCCCGGGGGCTAAAACTCCGAAGTTCATATATATACGCTAAGCTTGTTTCGGGGTTTCGCGAGTCGGGATTTCACGATGTGCGACGACAAGAGGTCTCACATCTAGGTTTCCCGGGAGTCGAAACTGTGAAGTTCATCTA
>CBVK0100357538.1:0-12762 GCA_900067695.1 Picea abies
TTTCTTAATTCAACTTAAAAATATAACTTTTAACTTCTTGACTTTCCCCCTCTCAGTGTGAGACTATGACCTAGTGGGGGTGCCCAGGCCACTGAGTCTCCTCATCACCTCTCTAAGAGGTGGGGGACATTACACACTGGCAGGTTTTTGATGACGACAAACAGATGGTCAAGTTTTTACTTCACATACATGAATTTTCAAACTTAGGCATAAGTTTGAAAGAAGAAGGTTGTAATTACACAGAAAATGATGATGGGGTAAAGGCCCCACCGAAACGAGTGGTTTCTTCAGAAATGGATTTTGACAGGCAAGATGGTCATAAGATAAAAGATGAATCAAAGAAAAAGATATGTGATTACCTAGAAGTCAATATCGGAACTAATGAAGAACCGAGATTGATTAAAGTATGCAAGACTACCCCTATAGAAGAAAGGAATGAAATTGTTAAATTATTAAAGGAATATAGGGATGTCCTGGCTTTTGGCTATGAGGAACTGAATGTCTATAGGGAGGATGTGATTTAGCATGTGATTCCTCTTAAGGAAGATACTAAACCCTTTAGATAGAATTTGAGACAGTTAAACCCAAAGTTAGCTCCTCTTGTCCAATAGGAGTTACAGAAAATGCTAGAGGCAGATATTATTCAGCAAGCTAGACATTCTTCTTGGTGTTTGAACTTAGTTGTTGCTAGGAAGAAGAATGGGAAAATTCATATCTGCATTGACTTTAGGAACTTAAACATTTCTTGCACAAAATACAACTGTCCCCTTCCCAAGATGGAAACTTTACTTCAAAGAGTAACAAGATCAAGAATGATTTCCACGCTTGATGGTTTTTCAGGTTACAATCAGATTAGACTTAAAGATGAAGATAGGCATAAGACAACTTTTACTACTCCATGGGGAACTTTTGAATATCTCAGGATGCCATTTGATTTATCAAATGTTGGAGCTACTTTTCAATGAGCTATGGATTATGCCTTCAGGGGGTTGATTGGTAAATTAATTGAAATATATCAGGATGATTTGACTGTATTTTCTAAGGATGGGAAAACTCACATTACCCACCTTAGGCAAGTTTTCGACAGATGTAGGGATTTTGGAATTTCTTTGAATCCTTCCAAGTCAGTCTTTGGGGTGACTAAAGGAAAACTATTGGGCCACATAATTTCAAAAGAAGGGGTCAAGTTAGACCTAGAGGGAGTTGAGGCTATTAGCAAGGTTCCCTTGCCTGCATCAAAGAAAGATCTCCAATCCTTCTTAGGACAAACTAATTTTGTCCATAGGTTCATTCCTAACTATGTTGAGATTATGAAACCTATATATAAGTTGCTTAAGAAGGATGTTAAATTTGAGTGGAGTGAAGAAAGTAAGCAAGCTTTCATATGTATTAAATCTGCCATATGTGAAGCTCCTGTCCTTATTAGCCCAGACTATAATAAGGACTTTCAGATGTTTTCCTTTGCTTCTGAAGACACTATTGTTGGTGTGTTGCTTCAGAAAAATGACCAAGGCCATGATCAGCCTATTGCTTATATGAGTAGGGCCTTGCAAAATTCAGAGCTTAAGTATCCCATGTTTGAGAAACAGGCTTATGCCTTAGTAAAATCACTCAAACATCTCAGAGTCTTCCTTGGATATCCCAAAGTGATTGGTTATGTTCCTAATCCTATGGTTAAGGATGGTTTATCACAAGTGGAAGGATTGGGCTCAAGGGGTAGATGGATTGCTAAAATCCAGGAATATGATTTGGAGATTAGACCAACAAAATTGATTAAGGGTCAAGGCCTCGCTAAAATGTTGATAGAAAGTAATGAGAAGGCCTTGGATATGGTTAACCAAGTCAATAATGAAGATTGACATCCTAACTTATTAAAGTTGGAACAAGTGGAATGGTACAAAGACATCATCTTTTATTTCAAAAATCTAACTTGTCCAAGCCATCTAGTAGGACATAAGAAAAGGGCTTTAAGATTAAAATCTTCTAAGTATGTCCTTACTAGAGATGGGTTAGGATGGAAGAATCCTGATGGAGTTATCCTTAGATGTGTGGATGACGTTGAGTCAAAGAAACTAATGAATGAATTCCATGGAGGATTTTGTGGTCGACACTTTGCTGCTAAAACTACTACCCACAAAATACTTAGAGCAGGATATTATTGGCCCACCATATTTTCTGACGTGCATCAACTTGTTCGAAAATGTGAGCCATGTCATCTTTTCACAGGAAAGCAAAAGTTAGCAGCACTCCCTTTGCAACCTGTGGTGGTTGAAGCACCATTTTAGCAGTGGGGTTTGGACTTCATCGGGAAGTTTAATAATAATTCAAGTAATGGTTATTCATGGGTTCTCACAACAATAGATTACTTTACAAAGTGGGTTGAAGCCATTCCAACAAAGTCAGCAACTGAAAAGGTAGTTATGAATTTCCTAGAAGACAAAATTATAACTAGATTTGGGGTCCCCTCAGAAATAGTGACAGATAATGCCAAGGCCTTTTGTTCAGCCAAGATGTCATCTTTTTTCTTCAAGTATGGTATTATCTTATCACATGCATCAGATTACTATCCCCAAGGAAACGGTCAGGCAGAGTCAAGTAATAAAAAATTAATGACCATTGTTAAGAAAATAGTTGGTGATAATAAAAGATCTTGGGACAGTAAAATCAAACATGCGTTATGGGAAGACAGGATAACAAAGAAAACAACTACTGGAAAGAGTCCTTTTGAGTTAGTGTATGGATTGGAAGCTAGGTTGCCAATGCATCTTAGAATTCCTACTTATTGGTCAGTTGAGGACACTTCCACAGAGCAGGATGCAGTTCAGAACAGGGTCAATCAGATCATTGAGTTAAATGAAATCAGAAGGAAGGCTTATGATCAGAATTGCAGAAATCAGGTTAAGGTTAAGAAAGCTTTCGATAGGTCATCCAGACAGAGGGATTTCATTGTTGGGGATACAATTTTATTATGGGATAAAGGCAGAGAGAAACCTGGGAAACACGGCAAATTTGACAGCTTATGGTTAGGGCCATATTTGATCAGAGAAATAGTAGGGCCGAATTCTTTTCATCTCAGCCATTTAGATGGTGAGCCCATTAACATTTCATGGAATGGGCAACAACTCAAGATCTTTTACAAATGATGGGGCAACTTGGTGTTTGAATGGACACCCTTTGTAACGTATCTCTAACCTTTCTCCTTGTATTTCAATTTTGTATTATTTCATTCATTATGTAATTATGTACTTAGAATTTTTTTTTGTACTATAGATTTATTTGTTGTAAAATTATGATGTTGTACTTTAGTATTTCACTATGTAAATGTTGTATATATCATTCGTTTTATTTAATCATGTATAAATGTATTCTAATGTTGGTTATTGGTGTGCACTTCGGTGAGCACTCTATTTTGTAGGTGTTGGATTCTCGTATGCTCTCCGTCTCAAGTGAGAAGATTGAACACACGTCCCCATGTGGAGCCAGATGTTGACCGCCCATTTAGCACCAGTGGTCAACTCATGTGCCATGAAGAGATGCATCGTCAGATGCTCATGTTGTTGAATACTTTATTTCTACAGGGCATGTTTGGCCCCAACACTTCTTTTTGTAACTGGAATTTCCGCACCCCTACATGGGTTAATAATTTAATAGGTCTGCATGAGTCATGTCTAGGTCAGTTACCTTTGGATCGGTTCATTGGGAGAGTTCCTTTCACCGAGGGTTTTTTATCCTCAGGTTATCAATTGGGCTTTTCAGCCTTATTGATTTCCCTTGAGTTTTTCCCTCACACTTGCAATAATTCCTCCAAAGTGGTGAACGATGTTCTAGTGGGATTATGTTTTGGTAACTGTTATAGGGAATCATTGTAAATGACCATGCAAGACATCTTAGAAAGTTTCACGGAATTCCGTCGAGTCTAGACTAGTTTTTTTTAATTAATTAATTTTTAATTAAATTTTCCTAAGTTTGGAGGTTTAATTATTTTTTAGCAATAATTGTGAAAACTAGGTCCTTGGACTTTTGATAGGGGTATTTGTGCTCAAAATAAATGTAATAGCACTCCCTACATCCATGAACCAAGTTTCATCTTAGTCGGACAACTTTAGCCATGGGTTAGTCCACCCGGAGTGTCAGTCAGTCTAAAACATCAATTTTAATTGCTAAAATCCAAACATGGCAAAAATGTAAATTTGTAATAATGAGTTTAGAGGATGTAAAATGATGGAAAAAAGGTTATAGAGAGACTCCCTAAGCATAACATTGACCCTCCCTACCTTTTTCAACTTGTTCCAACCCTTTACACCCCCTCCACATCAAAAAGTTACGCCCCCCTAGGGGGATTGACGTTTTTCCTAGGTGGATGAACGTTGTGACTTACCTTGGCCCCCTTTCATGTGCTTTCTGTTGACTACCTATTCAACTAGGGGGTCAACTCCATGTGCCATGAAGTAATGCATCATCAGATGCAAAAATGTCGAAGACTTTTTGGTTCTACAGGGCAATTTTTTGCCTCCAGCACAAATTTTGTAAGCGGGATTACCGCACCCCTGCATGGGTTAATATTGTAATAAGTCTACATGGATCATGTTAGGTCAGTCTCTTTAGGGTTTCCTCATTAGGAGAGTTCCTTTCGCTGAGTGTTTTTTATCCTCAAAAGGTTAATGTGGCCTAACCAGCTGGGTTAATCTCCCTTGAGTTTTTCACTCCCACCCAATAAATCCTCCAAATTGGTGAAAGGTGTTCTAATGAAGTTATTCCTAGGTAGCTAGTGTTTAGGAATGATTTAAATGACCATGTAAGACAACACGCAAAATTTCACGGAATTCCGTCAAGTATAGCTAGTTTTTTTTTAAGGTTCCGAATTAATTAATTTTGAGTATTTAATGTAAAACTTAGGTCCCAGGATTTGAAATAGGGGTATTTGTACTCAAAAGAAATCTAATGAGACCCCCTGCACCCTTGGACCAAGTTTCAACTCAGTTGGACAAGTTTTGCTAGGTTGTTTGTCCGCTTAGGAGTTTTTTCGGGAAAACGACAATTTTAATTGCCAAACCCAGAACATGGGAAAATGTGATTTATGTAATAATGGACCAAATCAAGTGAAATAAGTGGAAATGATGAAGAGGGACCCCACCTAACCTACCCACACCCTTTACCCACCTTTTAAACCCACATTTAATTAAATTTAAGTTTTAATTATTTCCCTACCTTGGGCTCACGTCCCCTTCCCCACGTGAGCATGTTTTATTTCTTTAATTTGATTTAATAACTCATTTATATGAGTTATGGGTCCCCCTTTCCACTTATTCACCCTCCTCACCCACTCACCTACCTCTAAGGAGTGTGGACTCCACACTCCCTCCACCTCTCCCTCACGTCCCCACTCTCCATGCCTTCACATCCTCACGTAAAGCTTGGAAGTGTCACGTTTAACTTGGAAACTCTTCTTTGAATGGGTCGTGGGTCCCTTCCATATCCCATACGCCTTTCCTCACCCTTCCACATCCTACCTCAAGCATGTGTTTCTCACTCCTACCTCACATCGTCCCTTCCTTACCTCACACATTCCTCTCTTTCCATGCTTTCTCCCACATCAAATTAGAAGGTTCTTTCTTGATTAAAGCGTGTGGCCTCTCCTCCACCAGTCGCATGCTCTTAAGGAGTGTGACAACACACTCCACCCATACTCCTCATGAAATCTCACGCTTTCCTCCTTTTAGCTCACGCCTTCCCTTATTAACTCACTTGGGAAGTGGAAACCTCACATTGTTAGATGGAAACATCAAACACTAAGTTGTAATATGCCTTGAAGCAAAGCGTGGACCTTCCCTCTTAGCCAATACGCCTCCTTCATGAGGCCAACTCAACCTTCCACTTCACCTTCTTTCCATTCCCCTCACCCTAAAATCCTCTTCCTTCATTGGTTGATTTTCTCCATGAGTTGTCCTTTCCCTTGGATGTTTGACACATGTTGAAGATCCAAGAGGGGTCTCCTTAGCCTCTCATGCTATTTAAGAGACCTCTCACTCACTCTTTCTTCACCTTTCATTATTGCACTGTTATGCTACTAGTTTCTCACCATCCCATTCTCTCTATCTCTCTCATTATTGTCGTACTTCTTCACTAGTTTTGTTCTTGAAGGGCTTGTGGCAATTAGTTGTCACAACCTCTTCCCATTAGATAATAAAAAGAAACGCTTTGGAGGATTTTGGGAATATCTACAAGTATTTGTGTTCTTACAAACATATGAGGCAAAATCGCTTTGATATCATATAATGGTTGCATGAATGGATCTTAGGTAAAGTATTTTATTTAAGTAGATCTTGCAAAGAGTAGTCTTGTGAATCTATATATGTGGTTGGCTAGATAGGGTGCAAGTATTTCACTTTATTAGATTAACCCTCCATATTATCCATTGTATGCATGCTATTGTGTGAGTTTTTGTAGGTTGGACTTCAAGGGTTTCATTAGGGTGTCTCTTGGAAGAGTCTACCTTTGAGATTTTCATACACTCCAAGTTATTTCTGTATTGTTCACCTTTTCTCATTCTCATTTCGGTAGCTAACATGCTTAGATAGGTTACCTAAAGTCTTCAAATTTTCTGGTTCTTGTATGCATGAAATCTTTGCCTAAAAGCAAAGATTTCATAACATTTTCTGAGTGTGTTGCAGCTCAAATCAGCAAGCAATAGCTTGCTGATTTTTGTAGATTCTTGCCAGGACAAGGGGGCATACTGCCCAATTTCATGAACAACACACCCTCAAGCAACTCCTCTCATTGTGGTAAATGCTTATCTTTTTCTTCTTATTTCTAAATCACTATAAAGCAAGCCCAAAGGAGTTGTACCTAAGTGGCTTGCATTCTTTCCCTTTCTCTCTTATTTTTTGCAAGATTAGATCTCCTTCGTTTCTTTTTCTTGCTTAGTTTAGCTAGATTAGTTGTGATTTCTACATGCATGCTTACTTAAAATAATCTAGAGTAGATCTCATAACATATGCTAGCTTAGAGCCTGTGGAGGCATCGTGGATATTTTTCTTTCAGTTTATCTTACCTTGCATGCAGTCTTTAATTTCGTAAACCTATAACACATGCATGCGCTAATCGGTTAATTAACTTTTTGGTTCTGTCTTTTACTTTAAAGGCAAGCAACTGTTTCTTAAGTTTTCCATCTTATGTACATGCATGCAAGTATCAATATCTTAAGGGCTTAATCAACCTTTTACAATTCCACAAGTTATTTTCAGTTCTCATACTTCACTTTTGCAATATAACATCTAAGAACTCGTTTGGCAACTTCATTGTTAAAGGGCTTCATCCTTCACGAATTTCAATTTTCAATACTTTGGCAACTTTGTTGAGCAAGTTACAAGCACTCAATCACACTTCACATTATTTAGCTCATAGATCTAAAATTAATTAATTAGACTTAATAGGACACCTTAACTCACCATCTTCGCCATTTAAAAACTGGGGTTTTGAAGAAAGCCACAGAAATTTTCTGGAGTACTCGGCCTTAGGGTTGACCTGTGAAGCTAGGGTAGGCCTCATTTCCTCACTTCTTGAGCATCCAACAACCACTTGGTAATAGGGGGAGGAGAGTTGTGGGTTGACATCTAGATAGGACTAAAATTAATCTCACGCTTAACTGCTTAATTTAATTTTCAAGCTACAACACCAGGCAATACAGTTACACACTTGCAAGTTCACTGATCTCACTGTCTTTCATTTTACATTCATATGCAAGTTAAATTATGTGTTGTGGAATTATCTCTTAAGTGGTTATATCTCTTCATCTGAAGCACTTTTCTTTCAAAGCTTTCATCTATTTTGTTCATTTATCTCGTGGTGTGATCCTTCAAGAAGTGCGCATCCACCTGGAGGCATTATCTTGATTGGATCTTGAGTGCTTTGCGTCTCTTGGCCATTGAAAAGTGGTCCAATGGAGCTCTATCTGTTGTGAGCATGCTTGGCTTCATGTGTTGATCTCTTTATCTTATGCATCTTTAATTCCTGCACATGTGAGCAAACTTGTGAGTATATTGTATATCTTGTATCTAGTCTTAATCTGTATATTTGATTTACTCTTTTGTATCTAATTGTATCTGTCTTATTGTAATACTTTGTAACTTATATTGTAACAGACATTCCCCCTAACTTAGCTGACCCCATTGCCCAATCTTAGGCACTAGTCTTAGTTGCCCTAGGAAAAGGTCTGACTCTCATACTTAGATAGTTGCATCTTGCATTTGCTGATTGACATCTTAGGCTAGATTCCCCCTGACCTTTTAACCAATTAAAACCAACTCATAGAACATTAAGTATTAACCTCATCTAGTAACTAGGGTCTTCCCCCCTTGGGTTCCCTGGGAGTTAGCCTAGATGGAAGAGGTTCAAGTCAAAGTGACAGCGTGGACTTTGAACCTAGCCATTGTGCCTCCGAGGACACACTAAGTGAGCAGGACTTAGCTCACGTTTGCAGGTGTGTATAAGGATGGCAACACTTTCACTCCCTCTAACCCTCATTTCCCATCCTAGAAGCTTCCCCACCTCCTTACCTCATCCCAACACCCAAAACCTTTCATCTTCCCCATGTGGTGCGCCCTCCAAGAGGAGTTACGCCCCCTCCATCTAGAAACATTAATTAATTATTTTTGAGCAATAATTATAAAAAACTGGGTCCTTGGACTTTTGATAGGGGTATTTGTGCTCAAAAGAAATGGAATACCACCCCCTACATCCATGGACCAAGTTTCAGCTCGGTCGGACAACTTTAGCCATGGGTTAGTCCACCCAGAGTGTCAGTCAGTCTAAAACAACAATTTTAATTGCTATAGTCCAAACATGGCATAAATGTAAAATTGTAATAATGAGTTTAGAGGATGTAAAGTGATGGAATAAGGGTCAAAGAGAGACTCTTTAAGCATAACATTGGCCCCCCCTACTTTTTCAACCTTCTTTAACCCCTTTTTCTCCCTCCACATCAAAAAGTTACACCCCCCTAGGGGGATTGACGTTTTTCCTAGGTGGATGAACATTGCCTCTCATGTGCTTTCACTCGCTCTAACCCTCACGTCCCATCCTAAAATATTCCCCCACCTCTTTACCTCATCCCAACAACCAAAACCTTTCATCTCCCCCATGTGGTGCGCCCTCCAAGAGGAGTTACGCCCCCTCCATCTAGAAACTTCACAAACAAATAATTAAAAATTATTTGTACTTCCCACTTGCCTTGGCACGGATCCCATGCCTCCTACACACCCTTTGATTGATCCTAGCATTTTTCCCTTCATTCTATACCTTATATCTCACTCTCAAACCCTAAGTGGTGCGCCCTCCCTTGAGATCTACTCATTTGTTTGGTGGTGGACACTTGGCTTAGATCCAAGAGAGGTAGGTTTGCCTCTCCAAGTATAAATAGATCTCATTTCTCTCTCCCAACTCACCATATCTTGAGCTATTGTTATGCTACTTGATTTCCCACTCTCTCTCTCTCTCTCTCTCTCTCTCTCTCTCTCTCTTTTCCATCCATTTTCATTTTCTTCTCTAGGGTTTTGGAGCAAGTATTTCTCCAACATCCCTCTTCTTGAAGCAATAATAAAGGAAACTTTGGAGGATTTTGGGAAGATCTATAAGTATTTTGGATCTTACAACATATGAGGTGAGATTGTTTTAATTTGATATAATGCATGTATGAATGGATCTTAGGTAAAGTATTTTATTTAAGTAGTTTTTGCAAATAGTACTCTTGTGAATCTATATATGTGGTTAGCTAGATAAGGTGCAAGAATTTCACTTATTAGTTTAACCCTCCATATTATCCGTTGTATGCATGCTATTGTGTTGAGTTTTTTGCAGGTTGAACCTCAAGGGTTTCATTAGATGTGCCTTGAGCAAAAGTCTATTCTTTGAGACTCACATATACTCCAAGCAAGCTTCTAGTATTGCTTCCTCTTCTTATATTTCTGTTGCAGCCCATATTTCAGCTAGCATACTTAGTCTTATGGTCATCAAAAATTAAATCTTTTTCATAAAATTTCTAAAGAAAAAGAAAAATTTTGCCCTAAAAAGGCAAAGTTTTTCCAAGTTTGTGTAGTTGTGTGTAGCCTTTCTAGCAAGGGAAACCTTGTTGGTTTTGCAGGTATCAGATCTAGTTAAGAGGAGTCTTGGCTGCCCCAAAGACATCCACACAACACTAAAGGGCCCTCCAAGGGGTTTGGTAGCTATCTCTCAACCCCCCTTTTCATTTTCTAGCATTTTTGTGCGTTTTTCCTCCTTTTTGCTTGTTTGTTGGAGCTCATAGTGTAGGAGGAGAAGTGGTACGGCCTCCTCCCACTTGTGAGCTCTTGGGTAGGTAGGACGTGGCTTGGATCTAGCCTTTCTTCATTTGTTTGAGCCTGACGTGGCTTGGATCTAGCCTTTCTTCATTTGTTTGAGCCTTCTTTGAGGTAGGACGTGGGTAGCTTGATTGCTTGGCTTGTTGTTTGCTTTCTTGCTTCATTTTTATCTTCTTGCTTCCATTGGTAGTTGCTTGCTTCTATATACGTCATTGTGATATAACTTAAACAAAATAACTAATCACCTACCTAGTTGGGAGAGGAATACCCCAAATAGGTTGGGTTAATCTTCAATGTGTTTTAGATCTAAGTGCTTAATGTTTTGATATTTATGTTCTAGATCTAGATCAAACACCTAATAACTACTTAGCATAAGCCTATTGGGCCTCTTGATCAACTAAAGTTAGATCTCATGCATGCTTAGTTCTTTCAAGTGCTTATCTTCACACTCATGCTTAGATCTTAAATCTTAAATGTTTTAATGCTCTAGATTTTGATGGTTTATTTCTTCATTGCCTAGATCATTGATGTGATTGGCCATATGCTTAAAAGTAACTTGTTTCTAAGTGGTTAAGTAAGCAACACATCTCTCTTTCTTTACACACTTAATGCTCTCATTTTTAATGCTATCATATGTGGTATAAGTGTGGTTAATCTATTGCTTGGCAAGTTGTCCTTGCCGTCATTTGTTATTCCTTTTTACAAGCTATTTAATTGTGCATCTAATAAATTGCGCTCACATAGCATATATGTGTTAATGCCTTTCAATTCACGAGTTTAAACAACGCAACTTTAAGGCCAAAGTGAGTTTCGGCCAAGTCACTAAATCACTCATTAAAAGTGTCATAAAACTCTCAAAACACTCTAAAATACTCCTAAAAGTCTACCTAATCATTATATATACTTAATAGACTACTTTAGGGTACCTTAGACCACCATCTTCACCATCTAAAACGGGGCTTGAGGAAAACAACGGAGGGTAGTGGCTCGTGGCACACCAGGTGTGTGTCCTCTCCGGGAAGTACTCTTGTTTTGGGCTGACTGGTTCTGCTAGGGTTGGCCTTGTTGCCATACTATCTTGAGCATCCAGCAGTTATTTGGCAATAGGAGGAGGAGGCTTCGGTGAAAGCTAATTAAAACTTTGATAAATCTTAAGAAAGCCTAATAATTAAACCCTAGACCACACCTAATAGAATACTTGGGGGTTTAATAATTAAGAGTGTAGATCATCTATGATAATCTTAACAACACTTGTGCTAAGCCTTCTAAATCTTCTTAAATTGTTGTTGATATTGCTCATGATGATGTATTGATGATGACCTCATAATGGTGATGAATTGTTAATATGATGCTTTAATGCTTTGATATCCTACACAAACACAAATAGATAATTGGTTAGCTTGTTGTTGTAATCTATCATTCTTTGAATTGTAAATCTTGTAAGTAATTGTATATGATATTCTATAATCGGATTTATTCTTTTGTAATTTTGTAAGTAACTTGTAATCTACTTGTAACGAAACACCCTTTAACATAGTTGACCCCTTGCCCAATCTTTAGGCACTAGTTTTAGTTGACCTAGGGAAAAGGCTTGCTTTTCATGCTAACCCTTGCATCTTGCATGGTTGCCTTAGCATCTTAGGAATAGATCCCCTCTAACCTTAACAAATTAAAATTAACTCCTAGAACCTAACTCTAACACATCTAGTAACTAAGGTCTACCCCCTTTGGCTTCCCTAGGAGTAAGCCTAGATGGAAGAGGTTCCGATCAAAGTGACGGCGTGGGCTGTAAACCTAGGCACTGTGCCTCCAAGGACACACTAAGTGAGCCGGACTTAGCTCACGTTTGCAAGTGTGTATAAGGACGGCAACAAGCCCTTTCTTCCCACAAGGCAAGGTACAACCCTTACTAGTGTGGCAAACCCAAGGCCCGAACCAAGGTAGGGGAAGATGAGAGGGACAATGATGAAAAGTGGTAAGTATGGAAGGAATGGACAATGACCTTTCATAGACCCACCTAGTGGCAACTCATCCCTAAGGGAACCAACTTACTAGGGCATTCTGTCACCCCCCCCAAGTATGAACAAGTTAAAGAGCATAATTTCCAAGCAAACGTTATGAAACAAAGGAGAGTTCAGTGCAACATATTCAAATGTTTCAAAAATCAGAGTGACACATACCATGATACCTGGACTCATTACCTCATGGAGCAAAACCCACTGCTAGTTCAGGATCAGGACAATGGGATGGATGTTGTTGCTGCTGATAGATGGGATGCACTAAAGAAAAGATGGGCTCTCTGGGGCCAAGCTCAAGTCGTATGGTTCTCGGTACTCCATGTCTAGGACCTGTGGGCCTCGAGACATAATCTCCTTAGTTATCCCTAGGATAGGGGATAACAAGCATGTTGTCCCTAATTGCAGCAATA
>CBVK0100357539.1:0-12762 GCA_900067695.1 Picea abies
CTCTTCCGATCTCACCTCCATTGGAGCAGTGTTGGGTAATAGCTCAATGGTAGTGCGTAAGGTGGGAATTTCACACTCGATGGGAAGAGTGGCCTCAACCCCATGGACTAGATGAAAAGGTGTGAAACCAGTGGCAGTTTTGACTGCCGTGTGATAAGCCCATAGCGTGAAAAATAACATATGATGCCAATTGGTCTTATGTTTGTTAACCATGCGGTGCAACATGGTTTTGAGGACTTTGTTGATTTCTTCGACCTGTCCATTTGACTAAGGGTAGTATGGGGAGGAAAATTCATGGGAGAATCCTAATCTGGATGAGATTTCAATGAAAATATCATTCTCGAAATGTTTCACATGATCAGAGACTAGTTGTAGTGGTACTCCAAAGCAAGAAATGACGTGGTTAAAGAAAAAACGCTTTGCAGTGTCAACGGTGTTGTTGAAGGTAGGCATGGCTTCAGCCCACTTGGTAAAGTAATCGACTGCAACGACAATGTATTTGTGTCCGTTGCTGGATGGAGGGTTGTAGGTCATGAAGTCTATGCCCCATTTGTAGAAGGGACTAATGGTAATGACTGGGTGTAGAAGAGCAGGTGGTGCTCGTGATTTGTTGGCATAAAGATGACATTTGTCGCATTGTTTCACTGCGTGGATACAATCATGAAACAATGTAGGCTAGAAGTAACCATCGTGAAGGATTTTCTGAGTGGTGGACATCCTCGAGAGGTGGACCTTGCAAGTACCACTGTGGCAGTCGTTCTATACTCGATCAGCCTCGTCGATAGTCAATCATATACGGAGTACGGTGTCAACTCCTCACCGATATAAGACATCACCGATGAGTAGGTAGCGTGAGGCTTGATGACAGATACGTTGACAATTGTCTCTAGAGAGGTGGTTTCCGAATTTTTGTGTTCGAAGGTAGACGAGAATATCGTCATACCATGGGTCATCTGAGGGGATGTAAAAGAGATGTTCATCGGGGAAGTTGGTATTAGAGGGTGAACTGGTAGTGTTAGAGGGAAATGTCCTGATGAGTTCGGTGAGGATGAGAGCTTTCTTGCTCTTGGGTGTTTAAAATTCAAGATCGTATTCCTGAAGGATGAGGATCCATTGAGAAAATTTACCATTAATTTGCCGATGACTGAGCAAGTATTGCATGGGGTTGGAATTTGCTATGATTTTGGTAGTTTGAAGCAGAATGTAATGACATAGTTTCTGGACTGCGAGGACAACTGCAAGGGCTATATTTTCTTCGTGATTGCATTTCAAGGGTGTCCCTGAAAGGTTTGTACTAATGTAGTAAATTACAAGCTCACGGTCATAATCCCCTATTTGGACGAGCACTCCTGCTACTGAAACAACTGAGGCTGATATATAGAGGAGATAGTCGTAGTTATAGTTAGGTGGAATAATCAACGGGGCATTGGAGAGGGCCGCTTTAAGATCATCAAAAGAGGTTTGGGCATGTTTATCCCATTGGAATGGGATGTCGTGACGAAGTAAGCGAAGGAAGTCATGTGCACGAGTAGCGTAATCTGGGACAAAGCATCGTAAAAGGTTAGCTTTGCCTTGTAGGCTCTGTAGTTGGCGTAAATTTCGAGGGGGTGGAATTTCTGTGATGGCTTGGACTTTGAGGGGGTCCACGGTAATGCCACGTTGGGAAACTATGAACCCAAGGAGGCGCCCAATAGTGACGTAGTATACGCACTTGAGGGGGTCCATGGTAATGCCACGTTGGGAAACTATGAACCCAAGGAGGTGCCCAGCAGTGATGCAAAATACGTACTTGAGGGTGTCCACGGTACTGCCACATTGGGGAACTATGAACCCAAGGAGGTGCCCAGTAGTGATGCAGAATACGCACTTGAGGGGGTTCAAGTGGATATTGTACTGACGACACCTTTGGAAGATGATTCGTAAATCATCGAGATGCTGAGTGCATTTCTTAGATCAAGCGGTGAGGTCATCCAAGTATGCGAGGATGATATGAGCCAGATCATGAAAAATGTATGTCATGGCCCATTGGAAAGTGGCACCTACATTTTTTAGGCCAAATGGCATGAAGCGATACACAAAGGTGCCCCAAGGGGTAACGAATGGGTTTTGTATTGATCGGCAGGGTGAATTTGGATTTGGTTGTAGCCAGAGAAACCATCCATGAAGGACAAAGCCTTGTGACCTGCGCAATCATCAATAATTTAGTCGATGAAGGGCGTTGGAAAGTTGTCTTTGGGACAGGCGTGATTGAAGTCGCGAAAGTCCGTACAGACACGGATAGTGCCCTGTTTTTTGTTAATAGGGATGGGGTTGGAGACCCATGACGTATAAGCGATGGGGTAGATGAACCCTGTAGTGCGTAATTTGTCAATATCGACTTTGATGATCGTGAATTTGGATGGGTGTAGCGGTCGTTGTTTTTGGCGAACAGGTGTGATATCAGGCCAGGTGTCGATGTGATGTTCGACAATAGAGCGATCAAGGCCAGGCATCTATGTGTATGACCAGGAAAAAATGTCCCGATATTCCTGGAAGAGGGCTTTGTAGGCGGTGATTTCCTTAGGAGAGCACTCCGCACCAATGGTGATGTTCTCTATGACCCCAGGTTTGATGGAAATATCGATTTTTATGGTGGGGAAAATATTGGCCATGTTGCCTTCTTCAAAAGAGTTGGGGGTAGGGTAGGTTTATGGAACCAATCTATAGGCCCTGTTGGGAGAAAATACGTGGTTTCGACTGCATAGATGGGATTTTGGTTAGGAGGCCCGACGACTTCTTGTGGAGGAAAAAGCGCTCTGTGGTGGAGTGCGTCCCATGGGCAATCAGGTTTAGTTAACTCCTAAAGGATGTCTTCGTCGTAGTGAAACTGTCGAGAATATAGGGGATCACAAGGAGTGAGTTTTGTGGCTGTCATTTTGGGGTTGTTGTCTGGTGGTAACGATGTTTCGCTTGACATAAACCAAATATCGAGACATTGTGGGTTAAAAACGGTAGTCGGTCGTAGAATTTCCATGGGGAAATAAATTGCATAATTGGGGCGATTTGGGGGTGACTCATATACATCATCTAGGAACTATGGGGGAGTAGGGAGTGCCTAAGGTTCTGGTGAAAAGATATGAACCATATCAAGTGATGGGGTAAGGGTACTTACTAATTCTATTGGAGGAGGGGGTGTAGGATTTTGAATAAGGGCTAGTTGGCGACGTCTGTATTCAACAATCATAGGACATTGATATGTGAAATGATCAAGTGATTCACATAAAGAGAAAGGACATCTCATACATTCGTTGACTGAGGTCGTGACATAATGGATTTCGGTGACATGAGCTAGGGTGGGTTCTTGTTGAAATTTCTGGCATATGGTTGTTAGCATCTACCAGAATTGAGGTAACGTTGGACAATGGTGTGTGTGATGACCATATTTTGAACAGATGGCACAGGTGAATTTGGTTTGCAATCCTTTGTTACTTGTGTTCTGGGAGATAGAGACAATACTAGAGGAAGCAACGAGCGATAGTGGTGCTCGAGGGAGTTGAATGAGATTACGTAACTCGAGGAGAGATGGGCACTTGTTGGTGGGGTGTCTGTCTTTCTCGCATAGCGTGCAAGGAGGTTGGACACGTGGGGGAAGTGGAGAAGTGGGCTCCTTATTTTTTCGCCTGCCCCCATCTGTGGCAGGGGGGCTAGTGAGTGGGGGTGTAGGTGGTATGGTGGGGGTGAGTATGGGAATCTGCATCGGGATTCGTTCTGTTTGGGGAGAGAGGGATGGTTGAGGGACCATCTCAGGTGGATGCAGATACCAAACTGGGATTTCCAACACCATATTAGGAATGGTAAGCGTTGCAGATACCTGTAAATCTTGTACACCTGGTAGGGGGTAAAAGAAATGGATTTGGGTAATGGCTTGGGGGGCTGTTTCCCAAATCGGGATATGGCCCTGGGGGAGGGGAAGATCAAGAACATGTCAAGCTGAACTAGTTCCAGGGGGTTCCTGAGGGAGATGTTCTGCGACTAGTGGGACGTCAGGGACAAAAGGGAGGATGTTGTCGATCTTGGATGAAGGGTTAGGCTCGTAATGTGATACTTGATTGATGGTAATGATCTTTCCATTATGGGGAAACACCATGGTTCAGAACACAGAAGAGGCGATGAAATTCATAGCATACATGTAGCTACACCCAAACAAGATATTGTAGTCGAGCTGGGCATCGATAACCTTAATGTCAATAAGAATGGTTTTTCCCCCGAGCTCGATGGGGACATTTTGGAAGAGTCCCTAGGGGGATGAGGGTCTTCCATCGTAGGCTCTTAAGGTAATGGAAGATGGTATGAGTTTGGGGGAACCAAGTTTCTGCCATATGGATTTGGACATGATACATGTGGATGCACCTTCATCAATGATGCACCGATGAACTGTAATATTCTAAATTTTCACGGGGATTTGAAAAGCGATAAGAGTGGGGAGGCGAGGTTCTCTGCTCTCGAGGTCAAATGTGATGAGTCGGGTATCAACAGGGTTGAATACCACCAAGGCAGAAAGTAAGGACTTCTGTTGAGTGGGACAAGTTTGAAGGACTTCTAAGACTGACATGGCAGCCGAAGATTGTGCCAAGTCATCAACCAAACTGTAATTATGAGCCTCCCTAGCTTGAGGATTGTGGACATTCCTGCGCAATGGGATGCAAGGAATACAAAGGGGGATTTCAGTATTAGGGTGAGGAATCATTAAAGGGGGTCCAGTTGTGACTGGGGTTGCTTCCGAGGTGGTGGGAGCAGACTCAGGGGGTGTGCTATATTGACAACTGCATGTTTGTAGAAGGACTTCTTCCTCACTGATAAGGAGGATAGTGCGATCGACAAGATTGCCCGTATTGGGATACGTTCCCGACTGTGGCGTGGTAGGTTGCATGTCTTAATGGGTATTTATCATCCCTTGGTGTGGAATGGGGTTTTGTAGCATGACTGGGGGTGGTTGCTGCACATATTGTTGTGGGGTCTGTGGAGGGTCAGGTGGTGCTGAGGGACGTGGTCCATTCACAGAGTCTTTCATCCATTTATAGTCAACGATTTGGGGGAAATGGTGAGTATGGTGACCAAACTCACCACAAAGGGCACAAGGGAAGGTGGTCTGAATATTGTTGTTGTTCTTCCCTTGGCATTTGTTGTTGTTTCCCCCTTGGGGGTTCTGATTCCCCTGGTTCTGGTTGCCCTCGACAGACTGGTTCTGCTGGGGTTGGTTTTGGTTTCCTCCTGGTCTGGGATTATTATTGTTCCGGTTTTTTCCTTTCTTTCTGGCATTGTTCGATTGATGGGATGGATTTTCCATATTCAATTGTTCAAAATTTTGATATTTCTAAATGGGAGAGGGATGAACAAAATTAACCCTAGCATGTGGGTGTCCTTGTGGTGGAGCCATAGGCTGTGGGGGGCCAGGAAATGGAAAGTACGGATTATGTTGTGGCAATGATCCATAAGGTACATAGGAAGGCGTGGTGCTTTCACTAATGCTTAGGGTATAGGCTGAGGTAGAGGGAGTACCAACACTTGGTTGGATAGGTGGGCGTATTATGGGTGTTGGCGGGGGTCCACTTATGGGTGGAGGCAGGGAAACAGGGTATGGTTGTTGATAAGGGGGAGGAGGATAATAAGGGATTCCTCCATATGCCGATGGATATTGGGGTGTGCCATACATGGGTGGTTGTTGAGGCTATGGGTTGTGGTGTGTGGTGTTACCAATCAATTCATCTGCCGAGTGAGACATCCCAGGTTGTCTTGGCCAAATGGCAAGGTTCTTGGGGCATCCGAGAGTACCGTGTATAGGTATCCAGACTCGGCATAAATGAGTTCAAACTGTTCGGTCTTGCTAATGGATTATTCTTCAGATTGGGGGAAGGTGGCGACCACATCTTTGGCAAGGAGGGAAACAAGTGATTTGAGGAACCAATTGAGACATTGTTGGGGGGTAGCGTCAGCTTTGCAGAGAATTTGTCGCCGACGCCACTCATGGATGTGGTAAGGAATGTGTGTGGAGGAGGTTTTTTTGAATTCTGAGAGTAGTTCAAGACCATTTTCATGATGAACGAGAAGTTGAAAGAAGGTAAAAAATGCTTTGCCCAAGGATTCAAAAGTCACATGGGACCCAGATTTCTCTTCTACATACCACTTGGATGATGGGCCAGTGAGTGTACGTTGAAATAACCTCAATCAGATGGAATCATCCATGATGTTGTTTGAAGAACACCATAGGTGAAAGGTCATGATATGGTTGACAAGATCATCTCCTGCTTTTCCTTCAAACTTGGGGATGTCTGAAGGGAGTTTGGTAGGAATTGCAGGCCACGTGGGGTTGTGCAATATAGGATCATTGGTGAGTTTAGTCAGATCTGGTATGTTGAGGGAAGCCAAATATGGCATATGGGGTGGTGGCGGAGGATTAATTCTGGCCATAGTGTGAGTGTTCTGGGTACCTGACCCTTGGATGGGACTAGGTGGGTTTGTACTTCCCCCTTGAGAAGAAGTTGGCCCTCTGCTTCTGTGTAAATGAGAGAGAGTGGATGGTTGACCTTGGGAAGTGGACCTAAGTAAGGTGGAACCAAATAAAGTTGATCCCAAGACAGTGGCACTCAAAGGGGTGTGAGAATGTGGAGCCGATGAGTTGGAAAGACTAGGAACTCCCCCTAGAATAGGAGGGAGATTTAGCAAGATTTTGGAATGACCAGGGTTCTGTGGGTCCCCTATGATGTCCAACTAGCTGAGTGAATGTGTGCGAATGGTGGTGAGAGAAATAAATAAACAAGAGCATTTGTTGCAATTTTTTGAACTTTCACAATATATTTCTGAATCAGATGTAATCAGAAGGGCATCATACATAAAACAATTTGGATAAAGAAGCATATATGTAGATAGGTGGATTTTGTCCACGTGGGAGAATAAAGAAAACAAATGCTCATGTCCTAAAAGACGTAATGTCCTTCCTCTCAAATAGCATTATAACTTCCATTAGCACTTGACAGTGGGGTCTGAAGCCACCAGAAGAGAAACTAGTGAAGGATGAAGCAATTAGTTATAATGAGGGGTAGAGGGGGCATATCCCGAAAGAAATGACAATATTTCCCAATAGCCACACAAAATACAATCAAGGTGCAATTGTAGCCCACAATTTCCACTTGGGTAGATGTCCTAAAATTTGGTCACTAGATACCTCGGTCAAATTGCAACATTTAGATTTTTGGCCTAAAAAATAGGTCACGGGCTGGATCCCGTCCGAGAGGTGGGTGCCTCAAGAGGGGATGCACAGAACAACCAGACCTCGGCCTTCAACCCTTCACGAGTATCTCTTTGCCTTATGGTGTTAGGAACACTTGACTTGGAGGATTTAAAGTTCCCTATTTGACAACTTCTATTGTTTTGAAAATGTGAGAACCAGATAACGGGGAGTTATTTGGATTCCTATCCCCGAAATCCTACCTAGACTAAAACATTTCTTTTGACACCTCCTGTGGAGGAAAACTTAGTGAGTTTTTAGAAAAAAAATTAGATGTGGTTGTTTTGAGAGATTAGGGGTGTCAACCAATCTCATTTGAAATTAAGTGGGAGTGGATAGTTTCATTAAGAAAAGGGTGGGGTGTTTCGGAATCCCTTTGGAGGAATCTTACTTGAACCTCCACGTTTTGAGATGAAAACTATGTGAGTGAGAAGTGACTTTTGTGTGTGAATGAGTGAAAGTGTGCCAATATTTTTAATAAATTAGGTGTTACCTTGCTTCATGTAGACTTCGCTTGGTCCTTACAAGTATTTGATTACCTAATTAACTAAATTCCATTGGTACAACCTTGCAGAATTTTTAAAGTCCCTAGGAAACTAGCATGTGGACATGTGGGTCCTTACTATTCCTTTAACTCCCTAATGTGATTTAATCTAAGAAAACTTTGAAACTATCATAGATTGTGAACATGTGAGCATGTATGGGCCCGTTACAAAACCTTTAAACTTCCCTAGTGATTTAATCTAAGAAAGTAAATTTCAACACTATCCTATCTTTGTAGTATGTGGGCATGTATGGGCCCATTACAATCTTAAGATGTGTTTGAAAGATAAACTAAGAGGAGTCTCGAGGGGGCTGTTGTCCTCTCCTAAAGATTTTGTCTTTTTAAGGGAGATGAAATTGTCCCACAACCTCTTTCTGATTCTCAAGATCTCTTTAGAGCGTGAGAGAAGAGCATACTCAATGATTGATATCCAATTTTTGGTTCTAATGCAAGTTTTATATGTGATGTAGAATGATTCCAACTTAACTTTAGTCAAAGCAAGCCATCCATGTAGCAAAACGAAAAAAAAAGGAGGAAAAGTTATGATTTTAACCCCTAAGTGCCTATGTGTTTGACTAATCCCTTTATATGGAGAGGGAATATAAGTGTGGTGCATATTACAATATGCATGGAATCAACTTTAAGAAGGCTATGGGCCCTCCACAAATCACAAAAGTCTTACAATGTATATTTTTCTCCATAGGTGCACGGGTCTCAGAATAGACAGAGGTGCTTTGAGCGCCAATGTGCGAACTAAAAGAGACTTATGGGCATAGGTGCATGGAAGGCCCTGAGTAATACAATGGTTTTGACGCACGTGCGCACGATGCGTGACTGTGGGCTTATAAACCCATGCACATCTGTCACACGGCCGTGAAGAAAATTCTGGAAGAAATTCCTTCAACTCAGCTTTGAATTCGGTTTCCTGTAGGTCGGCTTGGGCCAGTTATGGTACCTCCAGGTTAAATAAACAGAAAGAAGAGCTAAAATAACCCAAATGGGGTAGGAAATTGATACCTTTCCTCAGTGGAGTTGCCAATCTGTTGCACCTCTTTTGTCACCTAAATGAGCAAAACATAGGTGCTTACAAGCCTAGTTGGGTTAGCTATGCAAGACAAAAATAAAAGAAAGGGTTAGGAGAATAAAGAATAAAAGACTTAGCTAAGAATTAAACTAGGAATGATAAAAACAATTAAACTATAGTGCATAAGGACATAAGAACAAGAAACAAAAAAGACTCATGTCACCAATGGAAATGATTGTATTTGTAAAAAGAAAACACCAAAGAGAAAGGGAGACTTTGGGTCCCTTCTTCCTCCAAGGGAGGGCTCTTGGACCCCCAAAGATTGAGCTCTTCTTACAAATGAGGAACTAGAATGAAATGGTGAAGAGAATCCAAAGCACATTCACTCAAGAGGTGCTATGAATGGCTAAATGCAATGGTGCTAGCATACTCTTGATTAGGAAAGAGGGTCTTCCAAGAGAGTATCAACAACATAACAATACAAATGAATTCCTTGAAATGTAGTGCACCCATGGCCTCTTTTTATAACATGACTTTGAGGTATTATTCAACCAGCTTTTAGTGTGAACAAGGGGCTGTTTAGGGCACCTTTAGTTCTTTGACCAACCACCCAGTTGGATTTAGCCGAGATTTGGATGTCAAATCGACTTGGAAGTTGAACCATAAGTGGGTGGGAGGCCGACCAATATCATAAATGCGTCGTTCCGAAGTGTGCACGGATTTTTGCGTCCACAGTCGCACATCAGGCGCATGTGTGTTTTTTCGACGTTTTCAACTAGCACACGTGCGTGTGCTTCCTGTATATCCTTAGCACATGCTGATTTTATAACTATTTCTATAGTTTTGGACCTTTTGGAAATGCTTTTTTAGTCATTTTTGGTCCGTGGGTGAACTAATAGTTGTTTGAAGATGCTGGATTCCTGTAACCATTTGCGGATGAAATTTCAGTGATAACAATGTGGTTTCTTCTATATTGCTCTATGGATATATTGTGTATACAATATTTTTGGTGATTATATTTTTAGATCTATTCAGGTTCTTAAGAATTGGTAATAGAGCACTTTCCGTGGCCAAAGAAGGGAAGAATTTTTTTCTCTTTTTGCAGATTTTTTTCTAGGGAAGAAAAAGAAGGCGACACACTTCAGGTTCAGATTTGAAGATTTACGAAATAAATTTGGAAAAAATAATTGGGTATTTTAATTCCTCTCGTAAAAATACCCAATTTAAAAAAAATATCAGCCAAAACAGAGTTCGGGAAGTAAAGTTATGAGCATTTTAAATTCAACATTTTTTCGGGGTTTTTCCGGAAAAAGCCACAATTTTCTGTCGTAACTTATTGTTCTTTTTTTTGGGTTTTTCATAAAAATATGTATTTTAAAGGGAAATTTGATGGCCCTAGTATTGAAGCATTCATTAAATAAAGAAGGTCAGTATGGGAAGAGAATTGGCCCCATTGGGTAGATCTCAAATTGCAAGGTGATGCCGCCATTTGGTGGAAATCGCTTGATTATAAGGAGATGCTGACACTCTCCAATGGAGAATTTGAAAAAATATTGTTAGAAAAGTGGTCTCATGGAAAAAATAAGGATATAGAGAGAACCAAGAGTTTATTTTCATGTGACAAATCTATATTACAGGTTCATGGTTGTATTCACAAAGAAAATATCATTGTTTCTATTAACCCTAGTTGCATGCATAATTTTATCAATGTTCAGTTGGTTAATAGATTACAAGTTCCAGTAAAGAATATTCAAAACACACAGGTTGGGGGTGAAGATGTTCAAATTTTTAAATATTTGAAGATTACCATGGATAAATATGTGTTACATTCAAATTTTTATGCTATGGATATGGATGTAGTGGATATTGTTTTGAGATATCCTTGGATAGAATCAGTGGGCACCATTAATATTAATGTGAACAAGAATTTTTTGAAGTTGTGGTACAAGAAAAATAAAATCACATTGCAGGATGCATCTCTCAGTAAGAAAGATGGGCCCATGGAAGATAGCAAAGAAGTTATTGTTGAGTCTAAATTTGAATAAGAGGCAGAGTCTACATAAAGAGATGAAGCAAAACTACAATAAGGACATAATCACGAAGCTAAGGAGTTCATTGACTCAAAGGCACAAAGTGTTTCAGATTTGAAGGAAAAAGAACAAATTCCTACAGTTGTTGCATATCACCATCCATATCATATAGAGACACAACAATCATCAAGGCAAGGGCATGTGCATCAAAACATTTATGCACCAACAGGGCACCAGACAGGAAATCGATCAAGAGGTGCATGGAGGACTATCGACACTATAGGAAGAGCTCAAGGTATAGAAAAAATCCCATGGCAAACCCGACATGATGCAGAGAAAGATCAGGGTGGCAAGGCAGCAAATAGACATCATGTTTGACTTCCATTGGGATGGATGGATGGTCGTACTTGGTACCAGTTGGCTACATTGCTTAGTTGTTCATATTGTATGGTTTTTTCTCATGTTTCGAGGAAAAAACATGTGAAGAGGGATGGAATGTATTATACCTAGGAAGGTAATATGGGGTTCCTAGGGAGGTACTCAATGGGCATGTAGTTATGTGTTATTAGAGATTGTGGGCAAATATTTTTTATTTTTGCAGATTTTTTTTTTGGAGAAGAAAAAGAAGGGCCGCAACATTCCATAAATTTTTGATATATTTTTGTGAAAAATTTGTATAAACAGGTTGTATATTTGAGTTCCTCTCAGAAAAACACCCAATTTGAAAAAAAAAATCGTCTGAAACGAAGTCCGGGGAGTCAAGATATTGAAGTTTTAAAATCTGCAATTTTTTCAGGGTTTTTTCCATGGACGACAACGTGATTGTTTTTGTTTTTGTAGTAGCTGGAGGCCAAGTTTTCCCCAAAAAATTACATATCTGAGTTCTTCTCACAATTTCACCCAATTTCAAAGAACAAAATCAGCCGAAATGAAGTCCGAGAGGTGAATTTATGAACATTTTAAATTCAACAGTTTTTTAGGGGTTTTCCAGAAAAAACCGCGATTTTCTGTCGTAACTTATTGTTCTATTTTTTGGGTTTTTTCATGACGGTTGTGGGACCTAAGAGTTCATAGGGTTATCAGATGGATATTTCCTCTCAAACTCTCAAATAAATTCTACAAATTACTGAAGCATTCAAATCCCAATTCTATGACACATTGGATGCTAGATTGCATGACCTTGCAGATGGCCTCAATGATAGTTTTCGTAGTATTCAAGATTCATTGGATAACATGCATGAGAGATTTCTTATAGAGGACATCAGGGATGGATATAATCAAGAAATATATGTTTGGTATGATTTTGAGGCCAATTGTGATTATTGGTATATGGATAGTTGTCATTTCTGGGATGACAACCACTTTCATATTTTATTTGATGACTCTACTCCATCTTCTGTAGAGAACATCAATGTTCCACATCAGGAGCTAGTTACCAGCGTCCAACCTACATATTCTACAATGGTATTTTTCCTTCCAGATTCATATTTGATCATCTCCCACTATGTGAATGCATATTCTTATTTGGATCCACATGATAGGTGTCAGTATTGGGAGCATCATTTTCAGTTGGTTATTGGGTGTCGTTATCTTCCATGTGGGGTTCACATGAGCAATTGGACATGGGACCCTGGTTTACAATGGTGGTTGGACTACTTCAACATGGTGTCTACCATTTCTCAATGGAACCCTGGTTCTCTAGTCTACTTCATCACTATGGTCCACACTTATCCATGGGACCCTGGTATATGGTTGTACATCAAGCATTGAGGACAACGCTTTCATAAGGGGGATGGAATGTAAGGTAGCTAGAGAGGTAGTGGGGGGGCCCAGAGCACCCATAGTGATAATAGTGGAGGTCATTCAATGTAAGGTGGACTAGGTCCACTATATTATTAAA
>CBVK0100357540.1:0-12761 GCA_900067695.1 Picea abies
TCTGTTATAGAAAGATTTTCGTCACCTTATGCAATCTTGCACAAAGGGACTTTTTCCATTTTCCTATGCAGACTTGAAGTCCCTTTTTGCAGATCCCATAGCTAAAAACATTATTTTTCCACATAGATGTGCCTTGCCTATATTACAACATGTGTATATGCAGGTTGCACCACTACAACCCATGTACATTGGGATTTGTGCCCAAAATTAAAAAATGGTGTCGGGTTTCCATGTCATGTCATGAGATCTATGATCCTTTCCCTTCCATATACTGGAAATGTTCTGAATCAACCCTTCAGTTCCACTTGAGTGCTACATATGGGTCAAATCTGAGCTATGGAAAAGAGGAGAAAGAATTCAACTTTGAGGGCAAAGTTACTGTAGAGAAATTATTCACTTCACATTGAGTCTGCATCCCTTTGTCCTTTAAGTTTGAACACATTGTTCAGCCCCCAAGATCTAGACTTATTGATTGAGAACCTCATTGTCTCTCTTATATGAGCTTTCCTTTGGTGGAGGATTGAAGTGGTGGAGGCTCAGTTTGAAGGAACTTGGTTTCTCAGTTCCAAACCATGCCGACACAGAAGTTTGTAACTCATTCCCTTATGTTGATTACATCTTAATAAAAATACTCTTTGCTCATCCAATTAATATCTCACAAATATTTGAATTATTATTCCATGGGCGTATTTGTTATGAATGTTGATGGATTATGCTATCGAATGTGCTAACATTATATATTATCACCATATGCTTGCATTTATTGGTAGTTGAGGACTAGTTGCAGGTGTATTGCTTTGGTTCAAGTGCTCAATGGTGGACTTGATCGAATGTCTGGATGAGGTAGGTCTTTTATATTGTCTTGTTAGCATATTTGCTTATATATGATACTTGAGATTAGAGTTGATTTTTGCAGTCACTTCCCCCTGGATGCACCGGCCCACCTCCTAGATGCACCGGCCAATCTACATCATTGCCTGCCTCAATGCCAAATCCTGGTGCCCCACCATCATCTATTATATATTCATCTATATCATCTATTATATATTCATCTATATATTCTTCCTCCGGCCACTCTCCATGCCTCTGCCAATCTACACCATTGCCTGCCTCAATCCCAAATCCTGGTGCCCCACCATCATCTATTATGTATTCTTCATCTGGCTCCGGCCACTCTCCATGCCTCTGCCAATCTACACTATATTCGTCATCTGGCTCCTGCCACACTCTATAATTGAATGCGCCAATTGGAAATCCTGGTGCTGCAGCTACAGCTGGCACCTGTTCATCATTGCCTGCACCAATTCCAAATGCCGGTGCCCCAGATTGCACCCGCTGCCCTCCATCATTCACTGCACCAATTTCTTGTGCTTCTACTTCACCACCTTCAATATTTATTTCACTGTCCCGATCTTCTCCATGAATTGCGAAGTTAATATGTGTATCGGAGTGAACAAGTCCTTCCATATTCTCTTTTTGCTAAAGGACTCAGCGAGAGCACCTATTACTACTGTTAATGGCTCCTAACCCAACCGCTTCTTTCCAACTGCAACAGAACAAGTGACTAACTCTTCCAATACGAGTTCATTGCCATAGGCCATACAAATCCATATATATATATATATATGAAGCGATATTTGGTGATGGTGGCGGTCCCGGCCTGAGCTGCCGAGTGACGTCGGCCCGGGTTGCATAAAGTGCCCCTCATCGCCCACAGATATGACGGTCCAAACAGAAGTGCCCTTATCCCCACAGATCTGATGGACCTGATGGTCTCGGTTTCCGGGTGACGCCATCACGCTTGCCCTATTTTCATTAATTTGGGTGGGGTTTAAAAGGGATATTTGACGTGGTGCTAAAGGTTAGTTGGCATAAAGGACGTGTTTATATATATACTAATTAAAAAAAAATCAATACCACTTTTAAAATCATATTGTTGTGATCATGCACTTGCACTTTTGGAGGGCGTGACAACACAATGTTTCTCACTTGGTTTTTTTTGACAATATCAAGGATATTTTATTTAGGCAAGACTTCTTCACCTAGAGCATATTTTAAATTATTTGTCAAACAAAAACTAATAAACTAAGAAGTATATAGTTTAAAGGTTGGTAGAAACAGTAAAATAATTCAATACATGTAAATGAAGCATTGAAATTGTGCAACTAACTATTAATTAATCATGTTGGAAGTCTAGGACTAAACCCTCAAATGAGGGTTGTTGTTAGTGATGCACTCCCCTTGGTAGGTGTGCCTATGTTCAAGGTCACGGCCAAGCCACACCAAATTGGTGTATGAGACCCCGTTGTTTATGGGACAAGGGACCCCCTCCGCCCAATGATTTGCCTGGTAAAGTCTACGAAGGTATACATACCCTACCCCCCTTTGGATTTGAACTTGTGACCTCTTAGGAGGAAACACATGTTCTTAGCCATTAGGCCCATAAAAAAGTAGAAATTGATTGTAAGAAATAACATGCAACGCTCAACGTGTAGCTACATAAAGAAGTGAATCTAACCATATTATAAAGTGGTGTACACCAAGAATAAATATTCATGTTGGAATGAGTAAACTACCCATGTTGAGAGAAGAAGCTAGGGAATCATAGAAATGTTGAAGCAAAGATCTATAGTGTAGATCACGCTCTAACCATTGATGAAAACTAAATAGATGAGTACTCTAGAATAACTCCAACTTGGTTAAACTCCATACCATTGTATCCATGGATTCATGATGTGGTGCAAGAAAGCCTATCAGGTTTTGTGATGACTTGGTGGTAGAATGGTAAAGAGAGTCTCTAAGACGATGTCTATTGGTAATATAAATTGCATTGAACCAATAAATTGCATTGCTAAAGAAGATGTTGGAAGTGCTAATGTGTATCGCTTGCCTCTCAATTTTATCAAAGTCGCTAGGGGGATAAATCATGTTGGAAGGAATGTTTCTTTGTGCTGAGAAAGTATTTCCCCATTGGCTATTGCCTATGTATGCAAATGCTAGAGGAATGTGGAACCCTACGTCAAATGGTTGTAATGTGTCATAATTATTGTAGATCTGGATAACATGGTTCCTCCATCTTATAATGCTCTACCCATAAATGAAACGAAAATATAAAGTGTGCAATGTGGGTAAAAAAGAAGCCTCATTAACTAGACAAGTGTTTGTGAGGAATATAACATTGTGCCTAATTGAAATCATATATATTGCCTCACATAGACCGTTGTTGATAGCTTAAGGAAGAGTTGTATTGTCTTCCTAAGTACAAACCATATGTAATAGGTAGTGTGTAGTCCATGCTAAGTTATGCAGTATATCTAGATTATGATTTTAAGCATTGATGTTATATTGGCATTATGTAGTACTGTTAGTAGTGTTCACTAGAATGCTAGTGGTTAATGCTTGGGTGATAAAAAGAAAGTGTGAATGAGCCCACTTGTGTTGTGATAATGAACCAAGGCATGTCCTCATATTGTACATGGCATGTATTGTAGGAATTATATGATTGACAAGATCTACCTGAAAAGTAAGAGGAGATTTTTATTAGTAATAAAACAAAAACATACAATATATATCTTTTTCAATAGTTTAAGATTGAATGTTCATTATACTTATTTGGTAAAAAAAAATTATAGTTTTAAAATAAGTCCATTTTAAATTATTTGTCAAACAAAAATTAATAAATTAAGATGTATGTAGTTTGAAGGTTGGAAGAAATAGTAAAATATTTAAGATGCATCCTCAAATGAAGGGTGTTGGTGGTGATACACTCTCCTTGGTAGGTTTTCCCTCATGTTCCATATCAATTCCTTTTGGTTTTGATCAAAAGAGTCTTGAATTTCCTCACAAACATAGAAACATGTCAAAATGAAAAAAAAAATATTGTAATAAATAGCATACAACGTTGAGCATGGAGCTGCATAGAAAAGTGAACCTGACTATATCATAAAATGGTGTACACCAAGAATAAGCAGTTGTGTTGGAATTTAACATACCCTCTTACTAAAACATCAATATGAGGGAATAAATTCATTCTAAGAAAAACTTAGCCAGACAATTTTATTAAAAATTGTCGCGCCTATAAAATTTCCACCAACTAAAAGCCAAATTATTTTTTTTGTTGAAAAATCACCCACATTTTCCATAAAATATGTAAGATCCTTATAATTACAAAAAAATTAAGTTTCACCAAATCTTATAGTTGACATTTAAAAATATTACAAAGAATTAGAAAGGCTCCTAAACTTAAAGAATAATACATGTTGTTTTCAAATTTTCCCTACCCCCAGTGGAAAAAGGAAGAAGTCTTTATAGATCATTGAGGCTTGAAATATAGTTCTGATTTAGAAAGCATGCAATTTTAACTTCCCTGGGAATAGTTCAATTGGGAAATCCAATGGACCAATAAATATTCAACTAGTACACATGTTCTAAAACAAAACCACAAAATTGGTTGCGTTTAATCTCATAACTAGAGGTGGGAACAAATGATGCAAAACCTAATTTGGATTATATTTCCAACTAACGTGTATGCAGAAAATACACTAGATTTATGTGATAAAAATTGTATTTGCAACAATTATGTTAAATTAAGCATGTACCATTGTTGTTGCAACTGCAGTTGCAACCATAGAGATAATTCAATATTGCTTACCAGGTTGGTTGAAGTTGAATCAAATTTGTAACAAACAAACAAAAGAGGATTATTAGACCTCCAAAAGAAATTTTCACTAATGTTCCAAGAATTAATGTTGTATTGTATCCCTACATGTTTACAACAATCGTTCATAAGGTTGTATTTGAAATAGAAAGTATTCACTCCATGATTTTTTCATTGGTAGTCTGATATAGCTAACTGAGTGGAAAACTGATTTTAGAGAAATATCCTAATGAGCCAATGCAGACACTAAAACTTAAGAGCTTCATGCTACAGGGAAGGGTCATTACTGTCTAGAGGTCCAATTGCTCCAAATGAACCAATTAAATTATTAGAAGTTATGAATTCCAATTTATATCAATTTTCCATTAACTACTCAACATCTCTATGATGGAGGTAGCTCACAACCACCATGCCAGAATAGAACTATGGAAAGATCCAGAAGGAAGATTAATTTAAAAAATCTACTTAATATCATAAAATAATTCCAACATCTTAAATATACACACTTATTCACTACATGTTTTTCATACTTTTAGTGCAAGATAAGTGTTCACATTTCATAATTTTCATCTCCTTACACCTTCCTCATTATAAAATTATATGGGTTGAATATTTATCTTTGTATATTTGACCATATTTGGCACAAACTATAGAAGGATACAATGGACAACATGTGACAAAAACATCAGTTGAAACTAGACATAACCTAGGAACCTTGAAAGAAATTGAAGTAATAAATACAACTATAAATACAACAACTAGCATAGATGTATAACGATGAAAACTAGAAAATTTGGCATTACCCTTATCTAGTGTTGAATTAAGTCAAGTACTTAAAACATACCACATGTTAACTCGAGGTATAACTTAAATGGTCATTCATGCATCATAGTACATATGAAAGGATATAATTTGAAAAGATTCTATATTAACCGAGACCTATTACACCAAAAATATAGGAATCCATGGTTGTTGGATGAGATGTGTGTATACCATGTGTGGAGACAAGTATAGAATAAAACTACTATAATCTTTGGGAAAATATACTTTGAAGCTACAAAATTCAAATGCATACAACGCCAATCCATCTTACAGCCCCTACATTGGTTATACAAATTTCTTATCTTATGACATTCAGTAGAAAAAATTGTGTAAACGGTTGGCGACAGAAAACAAAAATTGTTATTCAATGTGTGAATGGAAAGGTTCAAGCTAATGTCCCTCAACTCTAGAAAAAATTATCTTGTTTCTTGTATTTTCCTAGAGCTCTCATGACTTCATTTCATGCTCGTTCTATCACATGTTATGGAAGGCTTATTTTCTCAGCAAGAACTCTCTTTTTTCCTCTTCCAAAAATTAGCACCCTTTCCCATTCAAATTTCCCTTCTTGTTACATAATTTGAATATGGAAAGAGAGTCATAATTGAACTCCTCCTAGTCCCAAGAATGTAGGGAAGACAACTTGCTAATTTTTATGAAATGATGGCTTAGATTGATGAATTTATTTCCCCCAATCCTCTTAACCTCTTTTAAATTTGCAAACTTAGATTTTGGAATGATTGAAGGTTTAAGATAACATATGGTATATGTTTTTAGGCATAAACCCCCCTTATACCCCCTCACCTTTCCCCTCTTGTGGTATCATATCCCCTTTAAGTTCTCTTTCTCTGTTTTCCATGGTCATTTTTTATTAACTGCAAAAATAAAATACTTACAATTTTCAAGAGGGTCAAACCAGGATATTACATCCCTTCCCCCTTGGAATAACACCTTCCTCATTGTTTTATTACAACAACAATGTTTATGTCATCACTCTTCAACTATACCTTCAATTCCATACTCTTCATTGTCTTGGTACATCTCCAATCTTTTAGCATTCCATCATATCCCTACAACAATAATGAAAGTAAGAATACATATCATAGCCATTTCTATGCATTAAATATTTCATCGATATGAATCCAATCTATGAATTTCACTTCACAACTGAAATGTAAATAACTCAAGATAAATTATGCAATCCAATACAATAGTTATCTATATGAATATGTATCTACTCCATATGGCTACCACAAATAGAGCCCATATCATTGTTTTCTCATACACTCCCAATGCACTCATGATCCCAAATATCATGTATCATGAATCTATCACAACATATTCATTCAAGTCTTCTCTTCCTTGCAGTCACTCACCCTCCAAGCTTAGGGATCCCCTTCTTTGCTACAAATTCTCTCAAGTGATCCATCAGTTTCCAAGGCTTCTAATCCATATTGGATCATTGTATTAGTTGCATAAATTTTTGATCCCAAACTAATCGGTAGCTCAAAGGCCACTCATGAAGAGCATGATACACCTAGACCTAGTAGAAGGAATAAGATCGAAGAGGTACAAAACCTGAGCAGTGCATCAGATGAAACTTCTTCAGAATCACCTGGATGAGGAGATAATGACGAAGTAGATAAAGAAGAGACCAATAGAAAAGAAGATCAAGAGAAGCAAGGAGAAGTAACACTGACTAGGGATCATGTTGATAAGGCTAATCCCTCTAAGAAAAGAAAGGCTTCCCCAATGAAACCTACCTCGCGGAAGAAATCCAAAGCCACAAACACTAAGCTGCAGACTATTCTCATGCTTGATGACTTCGACTTCATCATCGCAGTCATGTTAGAGATATCCAAACACTTCAACAAAGAATCGCAGACCTAGAGCTACAAACAGTGCCAAGTACCCCGCAGGACATGCGATACCAAAGAGAATCCACTGCCCGGAGCGTAGTTGAGAGGATCAAAGCATTCACTCTAGAATGTAAACAACTTAGAAGTATGCGTGCACAAACCTACAAGCGACTTACTGAAGACCCTGAACTAAAGGCACTAGAGTCACAGCTCCAGGAGGCAAAGCAACAAGCAATGACAGTACAGGCACAATTGAAGCTCTTGTAAGCAATTGAAAGGATGAAGTGATCCCAGGAACAATGCACTTCTCAACAGCAGGTCCACACCATAAAGAGAAACATCATGGAAGTGACTCAGAGGCTCCAACCAGTTCAGGATGAAGCATGCCAACTTTTTGAGGAGACTGAAGGTCAAGGAGAAGAACTAGAACAAGTAGTCACTGCAGTTGAACAATTCTTAGAGGGACTAGTCAACGAAGCAGTTATCCAAGAGTGTACACACATCTCATGTCCTATGCGAAGTAGGATCTTGTGGCTTTATTCATGTAGAATATTGACAGAAGACAATAAAAGAGAAGAAGGGTTGGTGGGCGTAGCCCCAGGCTCGGAGTGAACCATGTATATCCTGTGTTATGGTTGCTTTGTGCATTATGGTTGTTTCATTGTTCATATGATTAATTATTAGTGCACTAATGTATGCTTATATGAATTTGATATGATAAGCTTAGTGCAGAATAATATGGATGAATGCTAGATCTAACCTATGTGAATGTGCTTGGTTCTTGAATATACTAGATCTGGGTGAATATTGCATTGATCTATTGTTAGGGTTTACTTGCGTTGTAAATTAAGGTTAAATACTAATGAACTATAACTTTTAAGTGCTCTTTTGAGGTGTTACAATCATAGATCTATGTCCTAGCTTAGGTTGTAGACACTGGAGTCCTGCAACCACCCCTGCCTCTACCTCGGGTGAGACTTCATCTACTTCGCAGGTGTTGTTGAAAGGGAGGATAGTTAGGGTTTTGTTGGTGCATTGTTGAAGTGTTCAACCCTGGGTCTACCCCTATGCCAAAAGGTCTCTATTCATTCTCCTATTGATATGTCTTCACCCTTGCAAACCTCTCCCTGGTCCACTTATATGAATCCTAGCGTTGGAACTGGGGGCACCATGGCCGCAATGCCTACATCTTCGTTTGATATGAGTCATGTACCTCAACCATATTTCACAATGGCAGGTTGGAATATCCCCTCTTTCGGCGCTAGTCCTAGATATGCTATTTCAGGAGCCAATACTCAAATGGGTGCTTATTCTACTTATTACACCCCCTCTTTGTATCCTTCGTCTACTATGTTGATTCCTTCGAACACTTTTCCCATGACGGGTCCTCATGTACCCCTGGTTGTTTCATACAGGGAGAATCAATTTTACGGTTTGGGATACCCTCTTCACGGAACCCCTTCACAAGGGGGCAACTTATATCCTCACTTGAATAGTCCTTATCATACTCTCGTCTCTTCACAGACTTCAGTGATGATGGACATTCAAACCTCATTGAATCAATTAAATGGAGGATACTACCTTTCCAGATAGGGAAAGGGGGTAAACTAGGACCCTTCCTAGCCTGCAATGTTTCACAGATAATTTTTCCCTGGACCTTGGTATCAAATTCCACCACTCGCCACTAGTCCAGTCACTGCCATTAATACTGGAGCTCCATCACCAACCTCTCCCAGTCATGTTAGAGATGAGTTAACAACCTCTGCGATTCATGTTGACAACCCACACACAATCGTTGCTGGCCATGTTGGGGGCACCATTATAATCACCACGAGTCATATCGATGTCACATCTCCAACCTTTGTACATCATGTAGGAGATGAATCTCTCACCTCTTCCAGTCACGTTGAGAACATGTCACCAACCATTGTGTACGATGTTGGGGGAATCTAGAAGCCTAGATGTCTCAGACATAAACCTAAATTCATTTGCAGGACTTGTGAAGGATATCACCTTACTCATTTATGCCCAACTACTACTGGGATATCAGAAGCTTGGGGCTCACCTAAAGGCCCCTTAGATTCTGAGGTGTTTATGGTTTCCCCACACCCTATTTCTCCTTTGATTGACACGATAGTAATGCCACTACAATAATCTCCTGACCACTCCCTTATCATCGACGGTGGTGTGCCCCCTATCCCTGTTATCACTCATCCTTTTCAACCTAGAATTGATGAGGTGTTCGTACCAGTGAAATCTCCAGTCAATCCTACTCTCCTTGTGGAGGGTGATGCATCCTTCAACCATGTCATCAACATTTCTGATCCTACACCTTCTGAACAAGAGATATTTTTAGTCTCCCTGATTTCTCTCCCTCCGAGTATTGAAGAGATACCCTTCGATTGGGATGGTCTTGTGGGGTATCCAATGCCTCTGCCTATGTCCTTTCCAATAAGGGACATTATATGATATATCATGGAGGCTATATCCTCCGCTAGTGCTTTATCCTCCTCGAGTAGGAGAGATTGGGTTTTCCCAAGCTTGTGACTATTATTCGTAAGATACTTACATTCCAAAGAAGTCCAACACGAGAGCCTTGGCCTCCCCCGTGACTTGCCACCTAGAAGCTCCCACCCGAGTCCAATTTAAGCTCTTTTCTGACTCATTCAAAAAGTGAAAATATTGTTGAGTGATTTATCCCTTTCACACTCGTTAAATTGGACTTAAAAGTTTGTGAGTCTTAGTTAAGCTCTTTTCAGACTCATTATCAAAAAGTGAAAAGATTGTCGAGTGAACTTGTCTCCTTCACACATGTAAATTGGATTTGAAAGGACATCTATTTGGCACAAGTTTATCCCCTTTTCACACCAAGTAGACTAAAAGTCACAAAAAAGGACATTCTTTGGCATTAAATTGTGATTGCATCCCATGCCCTTACTTGCAGTATTGAGCCTATAGTTAGTTCTCACTTTGCGTTATAAACTATTTTCCTCAGTAGTTTTTGCATCCTCAACCAAGCAAAGCCTTGTTTATATCCTTCACAATTTGACACCTTATACCGAGGAGGGAACATTCCTCCAAGTATCCATCTCCCGCATGCATTTCCCTGCATTGAGCATAGGTACATTCGATTGCTGGAACTAGTTTTTCTTACTTGCGACACTCGTTTCCTCCTCTGTATCATAGCATTCATTTGTCTATGGAAAAACAAAATAGACAGGAAAGAAGGGAGTATTATCTTGTATTGGCAACAATCGTGTCTCCTTTGAACTGAACACAAAGTTTTTGAGTCCATTTGTCATCATAATTTTGGGATTAGCATGGCCTTAGGAAGTTGAGCTCATTACAGAGTTTTCTCTACCAATTGGTTACTCTTCCAGTCCCTATAGAGAATTTCATTGATGCCTCCTGCATCTTATGGTTTCATCTTTGATTCTATGTTGTCAGAGTCTTCCATATTTCTCATTCTCTTGGTCAAAGGAAGTCTATCAACTTCTTTCAGTCACTCCTCACAACTCTTGACTTTGCATGTCGAACATACCCTCAGTTTGTCTCATAATCACATGATATTGTATTCCTATCATGCACCCTAGCCCTACTTTCATCATTGGTAGGTAACTGAACCCAACATTCAAAATGTCATCATTGGTCATTGATTGGGTGGTTTCCACTGTGTTCGACGGAAAGAAATCTATTCACACATTGGGATTCATGCAGTCTCTTGGTTGCCATTATCCTTATTGGTGGTTTCTTCACCTTTGTTAGCAGTTTTCATCATTGGCTTCTATTTTGAGGGCCTTTTTCGTGTACCACTTTCACTTGGCACACATGAAAGACGCACAAGGTCGTTGGTTTTTGAACATGTTCTTCATCCGATTTCCACCAAATCATGAAGCTCTTGATTTGTACCTCATGCTGACTGATGAGAGATGTCTTAATTATGTCCTTTCAACAAGTTTCTTTCCATCAAATTCAGCTTATTTATTCTAGATATGGGGCCTAGATTCTTATGAGTACCTTGAGGCTTACAGTCATTAGTGGCAGGCTCTCTCGCCATCAGCAGTTGGGAATACATCAATGTCTCCTGATCGATGGATTCTTCAGATGTTTGGCACTGGATCCTTTATTCACACTTGTATGAATTTACTCAGTGCCTTGATACCTACTTTAATTATTGGTAGGTTGTCTCACGTTTGTTAACGGTATACATCAATGACCGGTAATTAAATGATGTCTCATTGTGCTCGACCTCAACTCCTTTATTCGCATGACGTAGACTTGCACCTTTGGTGGATTGTGTATAAGACTTGAAGATATCAGTATGTGGCCAAAAAATTCCTAAGTTGTTTCTTCCTTTTCATTGGACCAGTACCTATATGACTTCAATGATCATGGGAGATTAGATTGTACTCCATTGTATACAGATATCTTCAGATTGGTTTTGAGACTGGTTCTACTAGGCCTTGTTCGTGACTATGACATATTTTGGCATGTCACCGCATTTTTATTTTCCTATTCATGGCCACAAACACTTGTTTGGTATATTTTCACATGGATCTACAGTGTAATTCTATTGGAAGCCATGTATGAAAAGTCAGTACAAAATGTAATGAGCAACTAGTTCTTCCAGTTGATTCCCCGTCACTCCACTTTTGGGTTGTTTATAATGTATTTTGGCCATCGAAGATACTCCTTTGACCTCACACATTAGGGGGCATCTGTTATAGAAATATTTGTCTCTCCCTATTCGATCTTGCATAGAAGTCCTTTTTCCATTTCCCCATGGAGACTTATCTTCCCTGTTTGTAAAATCCATAGCCAAAATAAATATTTTTCCACATGTATGCATCTTGCACACTATACAACATGCGTATATGCAGGCTGCTCCACTACAACCCACGTACATCATGATTTCTGCCAGAAAATGAAAATTAATGTTGGGTTTCCATGTCACGACAGGAGATATATGACCCTTGGCCTTCCATATACTAGAAACGTCCTAACTCGACCCTTCAGTTCCATTTTGAAGGCTATAAATGGGCCAATTCTGAGCTATGGAAAGAGGAGAAAGAATTCAACTTTGAGAGCACAATTACTCTGGAGGAATCATTTACTTGATATTGAGTCTCAATCCCTTTGTCCTTTAAGTCTGAACACAGTGTTCAACCTTGAAGCTCTTCCCTTATTGATTGGGAACCCCATTCCCTTATTGATTGAGAACCCCATTGTTTCTCTCTTATGAGCTTGCCTTTGGTGGGGGATTGAAGTGGTGGAGGCCCAGTTAGAAGGAACTTAGTTTCTTGGTTCTGAACCGTGCTGACACGGAAGTCTATAACATTTTCGCTTCTGTTGATCATATATTAATAGAAATACTCTTTTCCCAACCAATTGATATCTTGCAAATATTTGAATTATTATTCCATGGG
>CBVK0100357541.1:0-12761 GCA_900067695.1 Picea abies
AATTCTGCATGTACTCAACCCACTTCGCATGCTTCTGGTTCAGCTTCTCCTGCTGACTCACGAACTGCAATGCGTGATTGTCGCTATACAACACAAACTCCTTGGGGATGAGATAGTGTCTCCACTTCTTTAATGCCTGCACAATGGCATAGAACTCTTTGTCATACGTGGAGTATTTCAGCTTCGTGTCATCCAGCTTCTCGCTGAAATATGCTACAGGTCTGTCCTCCTGGCTTAAAACCCCTCCGACGGCATATCCACTAGCGTCGCACTTCACCTGGAAGGTCTTTCGAAAATCCGACAGTACCAACACTGGCTGCTCAGTGATCTTCCGCTTCAACAGATTGAAGCTTCTCTCAGCCTCGGCTGTCCACTGGAAAACCTTGTGCCGCTTCTTCACAGTGTCCATCATTGCAGCACTAATTCCACTGAAGTCCCGAATAAACTTCCTGTAGAAGCTTGCCAATCTGTGAAAGATCCTTACCTCAAAAACATTTCTCGGCGATGGCCAGTTCCTGATCACATCTATCTTCTCAGGATCCATCTTCAACTCATTCGCCGAAATCAAAAAACCCAGGTATATGAGTTCTGTCTGCATAAACGAACATTTCTTTAAATTTATCAGCAGCTTTTCCTGCTGCAGCCTCCTCATCACTATGGCCAAATGCCTAAGATGTTCAGCTTTGGTCTTGCTGAAAATTAAAATATCATCCAGATATACCACCACAAATTTGCCAATGAACTCCCGCAGGACTTCATTCATTAGCCTCATGAAAGTGCTGGGTGCATTTGTCAAGCCAAATGGCATGACCAGCCATTCATACAAACCCTCGTTTGTTTTGAACGTTGTTTTCCACTCATCTCCTTCTCTCATTCGGATCTGATGATATCCGCTCTTGAGATCAATCTTGGAGAAATAATTCGCCCCGCTCAGGCAATCCATCAGGTCGTCCATTCTCGGTAATGGGAACCGATACCGGATGGTAATCTTGTTTATTGCTCTGGAGTCTGTACACATCCTCCAGCCTCCTCCTTTCTTTGGGCTCAGTACCGTTGGAACGGCACATGGACTCAGGCTTTCTCTCACCAGTCCTTTATCCTGCAAATCCTGAACCTGCCTCCTGACCTCCTCATTCTCCTGAGGTGTCAACCTGTATGCTGCCTTATTTGGCAAACTTGCTCCCGGTATGAGGTCAATGTGATGACTCACACTCCTCACGGGTGGCAATGAACGTGGTAGTTCATCCACTATGATGTCAGCAAACTCTCCCAGCAGTTGCTGAATCTCCTCCGGCAAGTCGTCCACCCTTGTGCTTGTCAAGACAACCCGCGGCTTCCTTACAACAAGGAATTGAGGATCCTCGTCCTTCTCCAGCTCTGTGAGAAGTTCCTTCCCGCTCATGAGGAGTATTTGACTATCCACCTCCGGTTTGATTTCCTGAGGTTTATCTTTTATCGGAAGCAGTTTATGGAATCTTCCGTTCCTCTCCAGGGTATAGGTGTTCATCCTCCCATCATGAACAACATTTCTATCATACTGCCATGGTCTTCCCAACAGTATGTGGCATACGTCCATGGGAATGACGTCACACAAGATCTCGTCACGATAATTCCCAATTTTAAATTTTACTAAGCATTGTTTAGTGACACTTACTTGGTGTCCTTTTTGTAGCCACGAGACCTTATATGGGCTCGGGTGCTTAGTTGTCGCCAATTCCAGCTTGTCCACCATCTCAGCTGCAACGAGATTATCAGTGCTCCCGCTGTCGATGATGACTTTGCATTTTCTGTCCTTAGCTGTGCAAGCTGTTCTGAATAGTCTGCTCCTCTGCACTGAGCTATCCACCTCCTTCTCAGGTGTCAGAAGAATCTTATGTATCCCAAGCGATCTTCCGCTGTCTGCATCTTCGCCCTCAACATCACGCTTCTGCTGCGCCTCGACGATGTGAGCTTTACCTCCGTCCATCTTCCTCTCCGGACAGTCCACGGCTTTATGACCATCTTTACCACACGTGAAGCATGTGATAATTCCTCCTCTGCCCCTTCCTCTACCTCGGGTACGAGGAAACGTATTTGCATCAGCGAAATCTCCTTGCTGATCCGGTTGCTGCCTCCTCGGCTCAAAATTTTGCTGCTTCGGCTGTGAGGCACCACCCTTCTCTGTTTTACCCTGAGGTCTCCTCCAACCCTCATTGGGCTTCTGCGTCCCTTCCTGGGCAACGGCTTTGCCTCGGGGCTGAATCTTGCCTCGCCCACGCTGTCCTTGCTTGCGATTCAACTTCTCTTCTGCCTTCAAGGCCATCTGGTACGCATCCTCGACTGTTCGGATGGTAGTCATACTCAGTTCGTCCTGAATGTCATACCTGATACCATTCAGGTACCTTGCTACCTTTTCGTCATCACTCTCCCAATGGCCTGCTCGGATGTTGAGCCTATAAAACTCCTCGGTGTACTCTTTTACTGTCATCAGCTTCTGTCTCAGGTTCTGCATGCACCTGAACAGAGTGATCTGGTAGTCCCTCGGAATGAACTTCGCCTTCATCTTGGCGATCATCCGATCCCAATTTTTGATCTTCTGCTTGCCTTTGGAACGTCTATCTGCTTGTAGCTCGTCCCACCACAAGGCTGCGTGTCCCTTCAATTTGGTGACCGCATGTCTTACTTTCTTATCCTCTTCGATATCCTCATAATCGAAGTAGGTATCCATCGCTCGGATCCAGTCCAACAATTCTTCAGCATTTAGACTCCCCTCGTAAGTCGGGATGTCCATCTTCGTCTTCGAGCTCATCCTAGAAATGGCTCGTATCAACCTCTCAGTTGAGGCATCTTCTGCGGTGACTTCCTCTTGGCCATGTCCAGCCTCCTCTTCGATCTCAGGATCGCTGAACTCTCCCGCATCGGCTCCACGCCTTTGAGTGGCCTCCATATCTTCGAGTCTCGTCCTGAGATCTCGTATTTGGCGTTCCATCTCAGCATTCCCTGCTGGATTTCCCGCATGCCTACCTCTTCTTCGCACGTCCCTGTCCTCACGATCAAGAGACTGCCTTTCTCTCCTGGGCGGCATACTGTTTCTCCCCTCTGCTACCTGAACAAAGAGAAATTTCACCCAGGCTCTGATACCACACTGACGGTGTCGCGCTCCCTACCTTCAACCGTAGGTCGCTCCTCTCAACCGTAGGTCGCTCCTCCAGGACCTTCTCACTCCACGGCCCGAAGAGTCGATGCTCTTCCACACCCACTCGGGAGTTCTATCACCCACAGTCTTCTCGGGGGACTTCCCTTACGGGACTCGGGAAGCCGAGTTTCGTGGACTCGCGGACCTGGTGGGCGCTTCTCGTGCAACCAGAAGCCCGAACCCCGAACTGCGATGTCAACGTTAATGCCTCAAGTCTCGGCCCTATCCCTATCGGGATCTCACAACCTATGAAGTCAATACCTAGCGCTCCAACAACCCGAATGCCGAAACGCCGATGGTACGCGAATGCGCCACCTGGGCTCCACTATGCTCTGGGACCCACGCTACCACGTCGACCTCGGGGTCTCGCAGATCGCGGATTCGCAACTCCAATGCTCTGCCCTTGGAAAACCCGAATGCCAGGATTCTGATACTCCTGATTTGTGCCGCCTGTCTCCACTCGAATCAACGGTCTCGATCAAAGCGGGAAATTGCCCTCTCGCGGCTTCGCGCCTCGGCCGCTAGTCTTCCCATCTCCTGAGGCCCGATGTCCCGAGGTTGCGATACTCGATGTCGCAGCTCCACCAACACTCACGAGTCACTGAGTAAAGGGACTTACACTTTTTGTCCGCGCGACTTCTTTGCTCAATAGGCCAGCTTCGAGTTCCTCTGTAATATTCCTTCCTGCTATGATCACTGTAACTGATCACACTCCCTCTTCAAGCAATCCGGCGACTGCACCATCTCGGACTCAAACCGTCTGCACCCCGCAGAACTTCCTAACTGCTCGAGGAGTACTTGAAGCTTAATATTCACGCGCCTAGTTCCTTACCCCTCCACATAATCAGATAAACAGCATATGAAAGAAGGACATAGCTAAGGACCAAGATGCAGAGACAAACTCCCACCAACACCCAAGGGATAATCACACCCATGGAGGGGATTCTTCACACTGATTATGGTCTGAAGAAACAAAAGTCTAACCGTGAGACCTCTTCGACGCACTCTATGCGGAAGGATTCGACTGCGCTCGATGCAGGAATCTCCAGGCTCGAACGGAGAAACAATTGAAACTCATTTATCATTTCTAAGATTTCGAACCTGATATGAAATCACATATGCAGCATATAGAAGGAAAGCATAAAAGGAAGCTAACATGCAACAGCATAATATCAATAAGACACAGAGAATAACCGCAGCCATGACCTGAATCAATCTTTCTATTAATTGACTATCTGTACATGGGGATTCTTCACAAGTTCTCTGCTGGTTCTTCCTTCTCCTTCTCTAGGCTCTCTCTCTCTGATTTCCTATCTATCTCATAATACAAAAGGAGGGTGCCTATATTCGTTTTTCCCTCACAAAAGCTAAATTGTCTAATCTACACTTAATGGTCCTATCTACCTGTATCCAGTCTGATCTTTCTGCATTAAATCTAATAAGTGTTCCTGCTGTACAAGGACGAGAGCTTATCTGCTCCAGGTGCCAATTGATACATTAGTACGCCTAAATATGGATTCTCTTACTCAATCGGCGACGCTTCTCAAAATAGTCACGACCGTGACCTTGACGTCTCCCTGCGAAGTCTTTTCCATCCTCCCGTGCAGGCTCGCACAACGAGGTGCGGATGCTCCTGCATCAACATCCAAGGAGGAAGGTTATTGTTTATAACAAAAACATGCCACACTGAGTACGTAGAACGAAGCTCTCCAAATGGATTGACACCATCAGCTGCCAACGAAAGTCTAACATTACGAGGTTCTTCTTTAAAAATTGGCCACTTTTCTTCGATGTAGTTCAATGTAGAACCATCTGTAGACATTCGAAGAACATCGTCTCAAATTCTGTTCTTTGCATGGAAATCCATAAACTGTGCTATAATTTGGCACCTGAACAACCACTGGAAACGTGGAATTATTGGAATATAATGAAGAACTTTGCGAGACACCTTCTTTGACGCTTTATCGGTTCGATATCTACTTATTTGACATTGTCGGCATTCATTTTCTAATGCATATTGTCCATAATATATGATATGATCATTAGGACATGCATCAATAGCCCGATAGTCCATTCCAATTTCTTTCATAATCACGAATATTTCTTGATATGTGTGTGGAAAAATATTTGAAGTCGGTAATAGAACATCACCTAACAATCTACAAAATTCTAAACAATAAGTCAATGTAAACAATATTCATCATCAATATATCATCCAATATACTAATTTACAAATTAGAAAACAATAGCAATATAGGAAAAAATTGAACCTTTTAAGTATTTGTGAACATGCAGGCATAAATAATTAACAAATTAAATACCTTAGTATCTGTGTGAGACATGTGTTTGATAAACCATTCAAAACCTTCAGGTTCACCAACAACAATATAGCAGATAAAAGATTTGTTGTTGAGCCTTCATAAAGAGGTTGACGTGACTTCTCGAGTAGAGGATCAACATCATGACTATCATCCTGGTTGTCCTCATCCATTGGAGAAAATGTGTCTTGGATCAATCTATGTATCTCATCTTCCTGATTTGAATCACTAACGTTATCTCCATCCATATCATCATTAATAACTTGATCATCAGCTTCAATATTCTGATCTCGAAGTTCATCTCCATGTAAAGTAGTATTTTTTCTAGTACTTGGCAAATAACTCTCTGGAGGTCGACACTTTGGGGGCATCGTCTATATATTTAAAAACAACATAGAAAAGTTAGTGTGTATAGAAAATATAAAAATCCCGATAAGAAATATTACTAAAATTCATGACATATTGATTATTACAAAGAATACATTAAATATTGAATCCTCTTACTAAGGGACGATATTCATAACCCCCTTCAGCGTGCCCCTTCTCCCTACAATGTTTTTGGGCTGTTGTTATTAAAAGTCTTCTATTTTGAAAGCTTCTGCAATCATAGCAATGGAAATAACATTTTCCATCGCCCCTCGCCTCTAATGTCGCTCTTAACTGAGCAATCTTCCTGTCATTTTCGTTCATTGCGACAAATCCTTGTCCTAACAAGTAATTGTCTTACCTACACCATATCAAACATTAAGTTGTCAATTTTTTATATTTTGGCTACTCCTTTCAATTATGATATGTTTATTTGCAGTGACCTACATCTTTATAATAAGGTCAACATATTTATAATAAGGTGATCATATGTGTAGAGGATTAACATCATGATGACATAGATAACATCTTGATAATAAGGTCATATGTGTACAAATGTTCTCTTTATATAATAACGACATATATACCTAACATAAGTTTAGGGTTAGTGTTTATGTATCTTATTAGTCCCTGCTAAAGAAGGGAATATAGCACTTTCTCTGTCGTCCATATGTACACACCCGATCACGTCAACCACAACGTTTAGCCTTGGGTTTTGTTTTGCATGCTTAAATAATGGAAATTCTCGTACTTTGTTTTGCAAAATGTACAGACCCGATCACGTCAACCACGATATTTATTCTTGGGTTTTGTTTTGCATGCTTAAATAATGGATGGTCTCTTGTACATTAATAATTATATGTAATATCAACAAGCTATCTTGTCACTAATGCAAACCTACCCATTATTTATTACAATATGTTGAGGATAGCAAAGAATTTATGCAAAAGAGGGAAGTGTTATTAATATTTCTCTTAATTTATATGTGGAAGAGGGAAATGTTGAGGATAGCAAAGAATTTGTGGAAGAGGGAAATGTTACAATATATTGCAGCTATTACCCTTGTTGTTATAAACATGAGTTTCCTCCCTATCTTATATATACCATAACTTATCATTTATCAATATAACAATCAACTTCAATATTTTATTCATGGATATTTCTTCCTCCATTTAATTGAATTAGTAAGTGCTAGCTGCCAACCATTAGGTGTGCAAGTATCCCAACCATTATTGTCACTGTTATACTATTTTCAATTTATGCAAGTGTGATCCCTTTTGGGTACTAGGGATGTAACAAGTGGTATCAAAGCTTCAATCAATATTTGTTGGTGTTTTTTTGTTAGGTATTAAAAATTAAAAGAGAGAAGAAAATGACAATCAATTCTATCATTTCACCGATCAGGGTTGAGTTTCAAGAGTAATTCCATATCTTTATCGATGAAAAGAGAGAGAGATTATAGCTACAATTGAAGGGAAAAGGGTATGTGGATTCCATAAACCTAGAATATTATGGAATCCACATACCCTTTTCCATAGAATATACTAACTAGATCCAAAAACCAAAGACATGAAATATGGTACTACACATATTATAATATATTATCAAGGAAAAAAAAAGCTAAATGAAATTTGGACATTTGAAAAAAAAATTACAAGTTAAATGAGTACATGAATAAAAAATAACATACTAACCTTGCAAGTTCAAAATCCGAGCTATTTAGATTGAGAATTGGAATGGTTCAACCGGTGGGTGACGGAAAAAATAAACAGCTCAAACAAAATTCAAGAACAGTGTCGCAACTATAGCAATTGTGTCGCAAAGTCTCTTAAATTCATGTATATGTAGATAAAATAGTCAACTAGTCGTTAACACTAACCAATGAGATAGGAAAAATTTTCGTCGCTATTGCCATGAAAGTTCGTCGCTATAGCGATGAAAATCCCGAATAGATTTAAATAAGATTTTCGTCAATATTGAGACGAACTTTCATGGCAATAGCGATGAAAATCCCACCCTATTTAAAAAAAATATGAAACTAGTTGAAGCGTGGAATAATCCACCCATATGTAGTAGTGAATTGTCCCCGCGCTGACATGTACCCCTTCTGGGAAACCATGGTTTGGATTGCGGGACAACCTTGTGCAATTATCTTCCATGCAAGTTCGATCTCCACAATGTCGCCCGACCATCGATCTTGATAGATTGTGATCAAATTTAATGTGGGACCGGTCCAGCTAACTTCTTTACCAAGTTTAAATACCTTGTGCCACCTCTAGGAGCACCACATGGCAAGACACATGAAGCTGACACATGGTCCAGTCAAGTGGGTGACATATGTCCTGTTCTAACTGCATTTATATCTTACAAAGGTTCTTAACTCACTGATATGTGGCACACATCCCATGTGTCCATGTCATCCCTAGTGACATCAATAGGCCATGTCACTTATGGACTTCAGGCTTCGGGATATTTCACCTTAGCATACCCTATTTCTCCCGAATGTTGAATTCCTGAACAAGCCGATATTCTGACACATGTCTCATTTGACGAACGGTCTGGATTGTCTTCAGAATTCAGAACTTCAAATATTCAGGCTTCATGACTTCGGAGATTCGAGCTTCGGGACTTCAATATTTTCCACTCTATTCACACCTTATTTCTCCTGAATGTCGTATTCCCGAACAAGACGATCTCCCAACACATGTCCCTTTTGATGAACGGTCTAGAAGAACTCTGGACTTTGGGACTTTGGGAGCTTTGCGCATCAACACACTCCATTTCTCCTGAATGTCGAATTCCCGAATAAGATAACTTTCCAACACATGTTCCTTTTTTGGATCGACAGACAGGAAATGCATGAAGTTTTATCTGTCTTCTCTACACGTGACCGAGAGTTGTGACCTCAACTTAACCTTTGGGAACTTATATCACTTTGCAAGATTGACAGTCATAATTTAATGAACCATGAAGATCAATGGCCAGGAGTGATTGCGAAAACTCAACTTTCTCACACTGTAATTTCCTTCCCGATCTCCGCAATGCAAAGATGCTCGTCCATAGTGGCATCGATATCCACTGTTGATCTATTGGTCTAGCAAGATCAATGATCCTGAGGGATTGCAGAGTCTCAACTTTCTCACACTTTAATTTCTCTTTCCATTTCTGCAATGGTTCCCCATCATCGATCTCCCTTCAATGAGATCTGATGGTTGTGACTTAATCTTCTCTTGATATGACAACTCTCACCTAGATATAACGACCCAACACCACGAATTTTGTGATTTCTTTCTCTGTGCCCATTTATTAAAATTGTTACACCTCATGTGTTTCTGAACACAGTCCAAGTATTCCTTCAACACCCTTCTGGCACTGTGTACCTCAAAATTCTCTAGAATTTCTTCATCAAATTTCTCGTTCGTGGCCCATCCAGGTTCTGGGTAGAAACCATGGGCTCTGAACCTGATTTTTTTCCATTTCGACAACAATTATTTTCAAAAAATTTTGCTTCAGCTTCCACTAACATGGCCCATCCAGGCTCAGTGTTGAAACCATGGCTCTGATACCATTTTGTAACATCCCCAACCACCAACCCCTGCTGGGTAATGCTACCTAAACCACTATATCTTTATTTTTGTTGCTCTGATACTAGTTGTAACTTCCCCAGCCTCCCATGTTGGCCATGCTACTCCAAATAACTCTCTGATATACATATATATATTTATAATGAAATTTTAAACTGACACAACATTCTTTTAATACACATTTCATGCGGAAGCGATAATAATAGATACATGCAATAAACAAAGACAATTTTGATAACATTATAACACATGTACACAATACACATCATACAAAGAACAAAGATTTGTACTTATCTTGTAATAGATGACCACTAAATGTGTGCATACCTTCCATGAACATCCCATCCTTAGACCATGTTTCTCATCACGCTCAGTAGTGGGTCACCCCTGAGCTAGGACTAAACTCCACCCAGGGAAAAGGAATCCTAGACCTAGGTTGAGGCTATGGGAAACTACACTATGCAACTGGAAGGATTCTATCCAAGGAGCCTACTTACGCCCACTGCACACAGACTCTCATTCCCCACATTCCTGTCCCACCCCGAGAATATGCACCTTCATTATTCCACATTCCATCGACTGCTCCACTTCCCTTCCAGGGCTTCAAAAACATGTTGGATCATGAATCCTCAAAGCTCTATAGTTGGTACTGGACTCCCTCTAGGAGAAATCACTTCCAAAAAAACTCTCTCACCTAGAGAGAGTTTCTCACAGGCATGACAACCTAGTTCTTCAACCATGGGCCTGACAACCCGCCTCTTCAATCCACAACCACCAAAAATCAGGTAAGGCAAGGGAAGGACTCAACAATTTACAGAGGTTCACCAAGCAAGAAATGACTCTGGTTGCGTACTTGTTCAGTGCATGCATGAAATTCATAAGGTATGGCCAACAACATGTTGAGGATGAACTCATGGGAAACGAAATGGACATACAGGTCATAATGTTGAGAGTGATCAAGGAAAATGGTGAGAATGGTCAACCTACAGAATCGTGAGAGAGCTGCAATGGTGAGAGTAAACTCCTCAAGAAGGTGGCTACAATGGTTTGTGAACCCCAAACAAAGGTGGAACTTCCCACACAAATATTCATGCGTCTTGGGTGACACTTGTCTCTCCAGGAGCACACTCCTCTCCACTTGGATTTTGTTCCTATCCTCAAAGGAACTTCTGATAACTAGGTTTATTTTCCCAACTTTATTACTTTTTCAGCAATACATTATAATATTCCCTTGGGTTAAGCCCTCAATCTTAACCCCTCTTTCCTAGCCTCTCATCCCCATTCCTTTCCCTACCCAGTGGAGCTTAGTCCCCCATAACTCTTTCTTCGTGGTCAGTCTACATGTAGCGGTGTATTTTATTAATAATCTGCATAATTACATATACAAAAATCAGGCCCACTGACCTTATCATCTAGGCTCTTCGGCCTAATAAACACATAATCCAACCATCTTATAATTACTTGGATCACCAACCTACAAACATCATTACATTTCACAGGGGCTCAGCCTTGGGGTATTACACTCATATCCTGAGTAATTGAACTGTAACTGTAGATTAAAGTTGGATATCCTATGAATGTTGTAGGGATGTGCATGTTTGCTTGATGACTAAATTGTATCCCTTTATCTTATCTTGATTGTGTAGTTAAGAAAGTAAGGAACTATATGGTTTGTATATGTAAATTCTCGAGCCCTGTAGTGGCTCAAGTTTAAGCAGATGAACTGTGAGTTTGTCGACCTTGGACATAGTTTCCTTGTATGCATGTTGATACTCCAAGTTGTTTTGAATCTCTCGGGAAAAAGTAGTTTGTTAATCTCAGGAGAAAGAGTGAAAAGTGCGTGCCAGTGCCTAAGTCCTTAAGAACTGATGAAATTTAGGAAGGATAGTGAGATTTAAGTCTTGAAAGGGAAGATCCTTTCGTTTGGAAAGACGAGCAAATGAGACCCGTTCGGAAGGACCCAAAGGTCTATCATGATCGTTGGATTTGGATAAGGAGAATAGGTGTTAACTCCTCGACTCCTTCAGTCTTCGTGAGTTAGATGAACTTTGGTATTCGTCGTAAGGGAGACGGATCCTCTGAATTTCTAGAGCCCGGATTTAATCTGGGTCGTAGATGTGAGGATTCCTGGGAACTATCCCAACCATCGGATCTACAATGTGGTCAGCCTGGAGTTGAACTCTTTGGGAGGAAAGGGGTGTTGTAATGTCAAAACCCCCCGTGAAGGCCATAGTCGCAAAGTAATGGGGACCATAGATCTAAGGATACTTTGAGACCCCTCTTTACCATTCAATCATGGGGACACATGTATCATGTTGAGAGCACATGGGGGCCCACGTAACAAGTGATAGAATTTCCAGGTATGGTGACCTCATGACAAGGTAAGGGGACGTCGTTGACAAGAGGTAGGTGCCACATTTTCTTATCAGAGTGTTTTGGGATGACAGATGTCCCTCTAAGAATGGCCCAACCATGGGACCCAAGGGACCCTTGAGTGGAAGTTGTGAGCCATAGATCTCTAGGGTTATGTGGATACCCTCATACCATCATATCTAGGCTGTGGTCAACCTGACGTTGACCGACTCCAGGAGAAAAGAGGAGTTTGCATTGCAAAACTCCTGAAGGTCGGAGTCACGAAGTAAAGTGGACCATGGATATAAGGATCCTTTGGGATCCCTCTCAGTCGTCGATATACAGGGGATGCGTGGAACTATAACCCTTAGTCTAGAGACTGAACACTCCAGAGAATTTGAGGTGTGAAGTGTCGATAAGATCCAAAGAACGAAGTAGCGAGAACCATCTATTTGAGGATGCTTCGAGAGTTTTCCTAACGATTGAATTTGGGTTGTGGTCAGCCCGACAGTGACCAACTCCAGGAGAAAAGAGGAGTTTTCATTGCAAAACTCTCAAAGGTCGGAGTCGTGAAGTAACATTAGTCGTGGATCTATGGTTCCATGTGGTTGGATCTCTATTGTGAGATTTGAGGGATGTTAGAAGGTTGTCATTCTGGTGTGACATGGAAAGATGATGTCACGAGGGTGACATGGACCCATGATCAATGTGCCACATGTTAACTCAATCTGTGCTTTTCATAGACCCTGTATTCCTATTGGAATGTGACACGTGTCACCCCTGGCCCCTCTACGTGTTAGCCCCTGGTACGTGCCTGCCTAGCCAAAGTGGTTTGTGAAGTGACCAGAAATCCAGGAGTCTAGGACTTCGGGACTCCAGAGGATTTGGGGTGTATCATAATAGAGGGATCCAAAAGGATCGAAGGTTGAAACCACATGGCAGGCTTAAGGGACTTTAGGAGTTTGG
>CBVK0100357542.1:0-12761 GCA_900067695.1 Picea abies
TTTTACCACGTGAAAACATCTGTGTGTTGATATTTGATCTGGTTATGTGAGTGGTTACTGAAGGTGTTCGTCCTTTGTTGGAATACCTGTGTTGTCGAACACCAACCCTGCTTGATTTGACTGAAATTTGAAGCAATATTAGGAAGCAACCTTGTGTGGAGGATCTCCACACACGATATTATTATTTTGCATACCATGGAGAAGATCATTAAAATATGGCAAAGAACAATCAATACTCATGAATGATTTATTTTAAAATGTAAAAATGATTAATACTTTAAGTGAGTGAGAAACTCATGTATTATTCATGCAAAGTGGATAAATGATTAATGCTTGAAGAGAGTTTGAGAATCTCAAGTATTATTCATTTAATTGTAAAAATGAGAAATTAGTTTTGTGAAAGAATCCAACTCACAATTTAGTTTCCTAATTTTAAGGGGAAATCAGATTCCTAGTCTCAAGGAGAAAGTTAAGGGTCTCATGAGTTAGTTTGGAGTCTTCCTCACTTTATTACAAGTGGTTTCCTAGGCTCACGGAGGAAGTTAAGAGTCTCATGAGTTGGTTGAGATTCATTCTCATTTTTGTCCTTGAGTTGTTATTAGATCCTAAATTTGTGGATCTTGTCTCGAGATATGGAGTTAAGGAAAACTATATAAACTCCTTATGTGAGCTTTAGGTTTCATCCCCTGGGGGAACATCCCTTGAGGGGTCCCTTTATGGAGTTGATGAGATAGTCCATTTGATGCCACATGTTGGTGAGAGACCAAACTTTGTCAGAGGAGATCGTCTCTTTGTAGGAGAGATATTGCCACATGATTGTGAGAGATCTAACCTTGTATTGTCATAGTAGATCGTCTCTTTGTAGGAGAGACATGGACACATGCTTGTGAGAATCTAGCTCTTTGCATTTTGCAAGAGAGCATCTCTTCGATACTTCCATGTGTTGTTAGAATTTTACTTCCACTTGCTGATGTGGGAATTCATCCCTTTGCATTGTAAAGGAGAGTATCTTTGAAGAAGAGAATGAAGCAGTTCATGGATTTTATGAGCTTGGAGACGTAGCCAAAAGGTTCTGGTGAACTCCATTAACAACTCACTGATCTCTTGTCTCGTGTTTTCTTATGCGTGTTCTTATTTCCACAATTATGATTATTAAATACATTAAGTAATGGATTATGAGACTAACAACACATTCACCAAGTTAATATTCAATTCAGATTCAAGCCTTCATAAATACATCTTTTCACCTTTGAAGCAATCAAGTTCAATATATCCACAATTGTGAATATAACCTTTTTTAAGTGGCCTAGAACCAAATCAATTTTGGTATCACTGTCACACCGGTTTCAGATCAAGTGGTATCGTAGCAGGATTGACAGGTATTGGAGGTGTTGAAGACATGATGGGAAAAACATCAAAGAGATTAAAGAAATCAACCAAAACATCCAACCAGAAAATGCAGAGAAAATAAGTTCTATTAATCTAGAAAAATAGGAAATAGGTAGCATGAATGAGCCATGGATCTCCAAAATACCTCAAAAAAAAAAGTGCCCAAAATTTGAAGAAAACAACACCAGATCCAAGATCTCAACGAGAAATTTGAAACGATGCAAACGAAACCTCAAACAGAGTCTGGATGCGAAATTTATGGCCATTTGAAGTTTTCAGCAAACAAATAAAACTGGCAAAGTTTGTATAGTGTTGACGTCAACATGCTGAGTTGGAAACACTGTAGAGAGACATGTGTACTGCTGACACCAACATGACATCAACAAGCTGACATGGCAACGCCACAGGCTTCCACGTGTCACCTATTTTTGTCATTTTCAGGGGTCCATATGAACCGGTAAAAATGTGCCACATGGCAGTATGATGCTGGCGTGGCGTTGATTGGATCATTGATGTGTCAAATGACTAGGAAGTATGACGGATGACATCAAAATTATGTGGCAGTGATGTGTCAGTTGATTGGGAAGTATGACTGCTGACGTGGCAGTACGATGCTGACATGGCACTAACTCGGTCGATGAAGTGGTGCTAACTGAGCCGATGATGTGGTAGGTCATATGATGATGTCGCACTAACGCAGGAGTTGACTGGGCCAATGATGTGGCAGACTGTTCAACTGATGTGGTAGATCGTACAACTTACGTGGTAGTACAGTGGGGCAACTGACGTGGCATGTAGACTGGGTGTTGATGTGGCAGACAGTACAAATGACGTGGTTGATCGTATAGCTGACATGGCAACATGACCTCAACAGGGTGACGTGGCAGCACCATAAGCTGCCACGTGTCACCCAGAAATGGCTCTTTTGGCCTCCACTTGGGCCAATTAAAAATGCCACATGGTACTCCCAAGAGGCACCATGTGGCAGATTTCATAGGCCACCACATGGCAGAACCATACCTTGGCACATTTTTCAAGATCCATACAAGAAATTAATGTAGGCAGTATGACCTGGAGGGCATGCAAATCGAGGCAGAGAGCCCAAGAGGGGCATGGAAGTCACAATGACGAAATTGAATGAAATTACAATCATTTTTGCATGATTTTTCACCACGAATCCACTGGTGCAGTAAGAATTTGGATCCAAGCAGCGTTTTTTCAGAGCTCATGAATAAATCCCACTTTTGTCATTAATGCATGACATGCAGATAGAGGCAGAGAGCCAAGGAGGGATCCATAAGTCACAGTGTCAGAATTTGACGAAAGTACAATAATTTTTACATGATTTTTCACCATGAATTCAATGGTACAGACCATTTTGTGATCTGAGCAACGAAATTTCAGGGCTCATGGAAGAAGCCCACTTTTGTCATTAATGCATGGCATGATTTTCGAGGTAGAGTTTCACCTATCAGAACAAGTTGAGTTTACAATGAAAAGTTGCAAAATGATGAGACATACATGTTGGTGTTGTGTATGCTAGGATTTGAGAAATTCTTTAAGTGCCTTGGCATGAAAACCAATGTAAGTTTTAAGCATTTATGATTTTGGCCTCTTTTTGAAAATTGCAAAAAGATGAATGTATGTTGTAGATTCTGATGATCATTGTGCTATAAAAAGGCAGCAAGACCTGAATTATTGCAATAAATTCTTTTTTTTATCCTTGCATGCAAACCAAGACAGTCCGGTAAGAGGCCATATTGACACTTTGACAGAAATTAGTCATGTGTACACTCAAAAGTCTCAGAATTGCAAGACGAGTGTGACGATAATGGCATTTTCCTTATTTATTATGTTGCACATGTTTGTAATGGGGGGATTAAAAACCATAGAGTTGCCACTAGTGCACATTTGGGGGGTATTCGCCTTAATGTTAATGATGTAAAATGTTATAATTAGCCACTCTTGAAAGCGATGATAAGAGTGAGAGGCATTTTTTTCTATGCCTAAGCCTTGTAAGCCTTGTCGGCAACATTTTAATGGGTCTTATAGCCACTATTGAGTGAGAGGCAGTGTTTTTACTAGACCTGTTTTGACAACATTGTAATGGGTCTTGTAGCCATTGTTGAGTGAGAGGCATTATTTTTCCTAAGCCTATTTTGAAAACATTGTAATGGGTCTTGTAGCCATTGTTGAGTGAGAGGCATTGTTTTTCCTAGGCCTATTTTGACAATCATTGTAAACTTGTCCATGGGAGTTTTATAAATTCTTGGAAAGTATGGTACTGCTTTGAAAAGTTGTAATCCATGTATTGTTAGATACAGATTTGCATTGATGAAAATGTTGGAATCGATATCCTCATTCTGAAGTACAAAGGTGAAATAGAAGAAGTGTGTGACCTTTCAGAGACATTTGTTATGCATATCAAGGAATCAACTACGAATTTGCATTGATGCAAGTGTTGGCATAAACATCCTCATTCTGAAGTACAAAGGTGAAGTAAAAGAAGGGTGTGTCCTGTCAGATACATTTGTTATGTAGATCCAGCAGTGGGGAAGTGCATCATGGAGTGTAAGACTCTTCCTAGAAGCTGGTTGCAGAGATTCAAGCTACAATTTCTCTCTATACTTTTGGAGGACCAAAAGTGCTTTTTGCGGGGAGGTACAATCCAGGAAGATCTGCACACAAGGAATTATTATTTTGCATACCATGGAGAAGATCACTAAAATACGACAAAGAATAATTAATACTCATGAATGATTTATTTTAATATGCAAAAATGATTAATTCTTTAAGTGAGTGATAAAGTCATGTATTATTCATGCAAAGTGGAAAAATGCTTAATGCTTGAAGAGAGTTTGAGACTCTCACATATTATTCATTTAATTGTAAAAGTGGGAAATTAGTTTTGTGAGAGAATCCAACTCACAAATTAGTTTCCTAATTTTAAGGGGAAATCAGTTTCCTAGTCTCAAGGAGGAAGTTAAGGGTCTCATGAGTTGGTTTGGATTCTTCCTCACTTTATTACAAGTGATTTCCTAGTCTCAAGGAGGAAGTTAAGGGTCTCATGAGTTGGTTGAGATGTTTTCTCATTTTTGTCCTTGAGTTGTTATTAGATCCTAAATTTGTGGATCTTGTCTCCTTGAGTTATGGAGTTAAGGAAAACTATATAAAATCCTTATGTAAGCTTTGTGTTTCATCCCCTGGGGGATCACCCCTCGAGGGGTCCCTTTATGGAGCTGATGAGAGAGTTCATTTGATTCCACATGTTGATGAGATACCGTCCTTTGTCAGAGGTTATCGTCTCTTTGTAGGAGAGACGTTTCCACATGATTGTGAGAGATATGGATTTGTATTGTCAGAGGAGATCATCTCTTTATAGGAGAGACATGGCCACATGCTTGTGAGAATCCAACTCTTTTCATTGTGCATGAGAGCATCTCTTCAATACTTCCACATGTTGTGGGAATTCTACAGTCACTTGTTGATGTGGGAATTCATCCCTTTGCATGGTAAAGGAGAGTATATTTGAAGAAGAGAATGAATAATTTCATGGATTTTATGAGCCTGGAGATGTAGCCAGAAGGTTCTGGTGAACTTCATTAACAAATCGGTGATCTCTTGTCTCATTTTTTCTTATGCATGTTCTTATTTCTACAATTATGATTATTAAATGAATTAAGTAATGGATTATGAGACTAACAACACATTCACCAAGTTAATATTCAATTCAGATTCAAACCTTCATAAATACATATTTTCACCTTTGATGCAATCAAGTTCAATATATTCACAATTGTAAATATGACCTTTGTTTAGTGGCCTAGAACCAAATCAAGTTTGGTATCAGTGTCACCATGGTTTCAGATCACTCTTGTCTTCCAAGTTATTTATCTTGTTCTTGTACAGTAGGTGCCTAGTCATGGTTGTGCTCTCAATGGGGGTGTTAGCACTAGAAGTCACACCTAGACTGTTGTATATGTAAGACTAATACCCATAAGAATGTGAATAATAATGTTTTAAAGAGTGTGGCAAATGGATGTGAAACTCATTTTATGATGTCAATGACAAAACCTTCCATGAAATACACACCAACAAGCAAGGCTTTGAATAGCTTCAAATCAGCGTTAAGAGATATAATTGAAAGATAGAAGACTTAGCAAGGAAAGTGAAATATGTGCATCAGTTTACATCAGGTATTTGTGGAACACATATGGAAGAAAACTCAACTTGCATAAAATACCACAATGAATCATTTACTACAATAAAGAAACAAGCATCATGATGAATCCTTCACCAGAGACTAATACCAAAGTGAGACAGAATAGAGATGACAGTAGGAAAAAGATTGATTTTTCACCATTAAATATTATTGAGTTTGGTACATACATCAGAAAAACTTTGTTACAGTATGAGACTAAAGATAAGAGTTTTCTCCTCAACCATCTGAACCTCCTATCAAGTTACAATCTATCTTAAATAACAAAATATCTAAGAAAAACCTCTTTAAAATTCGCCACCTCATTTCATCATAGGATTTTATGCCTTAGAAAGGCATGGTAACTGGTGTACAACAAAAATATAACATAATGATATTTTGAAGGAAAATGTTGGCAACATATTAAACAACCCTTAACAACTGGTGATGTGGCTTTACTGCATGTAGCTCCTTGAGGCAGGTGGCCTTCTAATGTGAAACTGAACCTTTGAATGCTGGTAAGAGTTCAACTTGACACATGGCAATCCCTCTCACCTTCAAAATCTTCATAAACCTAAGTTCATAGCATCTGCACTGCAAACTATCCTAAAACACCCAGTTTGCAATGCCAGTGAGTTCAGGCGCTGCAAACTTTCCCATAGAAGACTGTTTACTTACAAAAAGGTTCCAACTTTTAAAACTTGTGCCAGAAGTAGGGTAAGCCTTAAATAAATTCTACAAAACCATTACAACCTGAAGTAACTTTGGAAAAACATATGAAGATGCTAAGTTTAGCTCAAAATCCAAAATCATCATTTAGTGTTGTAACTGCATGCAAAAAGCAAATCATGACAAAAATGATGTTGATGTGAAATATTATCATGTATTCATCTTTTGGTTCTGGTACTCCTTCTAGTAGCTACCTTAGCCAACATATCTAAATTCCTTTTTTCTACTTTCTCTCTGAAGGGCTGCAACTCTGCTTTTAATTTCCTGATCTCGGCTTGGAAAGCTCTCTTGCTTATACATATTCTTGAGTTTCCTGTGAAGGGGTAAATACCTCTTAGATATGAAATTTTCCTTATCAATAGTCTCCTCATATATATCTAGCATATCTTTCAGCACTACTCGGGTCTCCAAATCCTTCTTTTTCAATGTGTCATTTTCAATTCTTACCTCCTTGAGTTTCCTCCCGAGCCTTTTGAAAGTAGGATTACTTTCATGAGGAGGGGTGTTGATATCAATAATCTCTATGGGATTCTTGGAAGACTAAGATTTGTCCTTTTGTTGAGATGAATCTTCTGCAATATCATCTTCCATAGGAACATGTTGTTTAGTTGTTCATCTAGTAAAAGGTCTTCTAAGTTTGACTTTTTCTGCAACAACTGGTGGGGAAAAGACAAGTTTTTTTCCTTTCAAGATCCTTGATTTTCTTGAAGGTATTTCCATAGGAGTAGGTTATACCACAGGTGAAATTTATATGTCAAGAAGTTTTGAGGGACTACCTTCAGCTGCTTTATCAGTAGCCTAAAAATATTTATCACTCCCAGTCATCCTCCTCTTCTTGCTTGAATCTGAATGCACAGTCTTCTCAACATGGATAGGAGTTTGTCTTTTGGACTGTGGTGTAGGAGCAATATCTAACTGAAAATATGATGCAACTAGCATAGTTTCCCAGTCAGTTTTAGTCTTCTTCAACTCTTCCATTACTAACATCTTGATTAAACCAGAGTGAAAAACATTGGTGTATACCTTCTTGGACTTAGCCTGGACTCTATCTGACATCTTGCCAATACTCCTGAAAAGGTAAAATGGAAGGTTCATGGATTCTTTCCCAGTGAAGTGTAGTAGTAATCTGATATGGTATTGGTATACCATATTGAACCTTCCTTCACATGTGAAGTACCTTTAGATGACCCTGATAATCTTGTCAAAATATTACAGCATGTGACTTCTGGGCACTCCTTTGGATAGGTTGTCTCCTTGATATTTAGATTTAAATAATTCCATGGAGAAAGAAGAGTTCAAAGACATGGCTTTGAACCACTTCTCACCACAATCAAGTATATTTGTGGCTACATAAATAGAATGGTCAAAGACTTCAAACTCCAGCATCCCCACCTTAGTCTTTGTTCCACTAAAATTAAGTGCAAACTGCTTAGCCACTTCAAGAAGTCCTCTTTGCATTTTTTGACAAAAATTGAGGCAACCGACCCTTTGGAAAGCTTCTTTGAAAACTGGTTCAGAATTGATGAGTTGCATGTCATGTGGTTTAGCTCTCACAATCTCTCCCCCTTTGTGGATATTCTTTCCTTGCTGACTGTCCATAATTACTATCTTGAAAACATCTTGTAGCCTCTTATGAAATTTTCTATGTGAAATATAGAATAAAACACAGATTTTTATGGTTTGATTACAAAGCTGGCATACTTAGGGTTCACCTGACAGAGAAACGTATACACAACAATAGTGTGAAGTTGAGAAAGTTGCAAGTAGGGAATGATAAGAGGGATAGCAATTCAATCTAAGTGAAGCTGTAGACAGACAAAAAGAGACAAATATGTGTAAACAAAGGGTTTGCAATGCCAATAGCCAGTTTGCAACGCCAATCTGCAACGCAATTGAACTACGATTTATGAAAGATTGGCAAGAATTTCCATGTCTGAGAGGGAACATATAATGACTAGTTACAAATTGGTCCTTAGACGAATTTCAATTTGACAAGGGTTTGGTCAATCAAAATACAAAGGGTTTGCAGCGCCATTCTGCAACACGCAATTTACAGCAGAGGATTATAATGGACAGTTTGCAACACATAATTGGTAGTGGGTAATATTATTGTTTGCAAGAGGAAACTATAGGATGACCTTGTGAGATAATAGTCTTGAAAAATGACCAGGGTTTAGAACACTAGAAATGTGGGTTTTAATGGTGTAGAGAATTGGCAACACATTGAATATTTAACAATTTGCAGCGTAGGAACAATACACAACAACTTTACATTCTCAATCAACAATTTAAGCAACATGCAATCATCAAAAGAGTACCTGGTGTGTCTGAAATTAGGTTGGTGCTTTGTGAACTCGAGTTGGACTTAAAAGGAAGCATCCAATCTTTTTCAATATACTACAGCCAATTCACAATGCCAGTTTTCAAACTCCAGTAGCGTGCTTCATGGGAACTATTATAGTTGTTCCTTGACATAATCCTAAAAATCATAATGAATTGAATGCACTGAAGATGATGAGATCTCACCTTACATGTTTTCAAAGTGAAATGATGAGAGATTAGTACATAAGGTACTTCTTGGTACGCTGTGACTTTTAGGTGAGTTGGCAACAAGTAAATCTGACATCCGACTTGACCTTCAAACAGTTGAAAATGACATAAATGAAACTTTTGTATACACCCTTGAGACAAGACATATGATGACAATGATTTTAAGATTAGAGGTGTGACCCATGCTGACCCTTATTTCCTTCATGATGATAAACAATACCATGACACCAAGACTAAAAACAAGACTATTCTCATGAAAAATCAAACATGAGTTATGTCAAGAGACATAATTCCAAAACCTAAAATTAAAAAACCCTATGACTCAAAACAAGAAAAATCCAAAGATGTTTTGACCCCTATACATCCTATGTGCTAGTAGGGGGAAAGACTCACTTCTATGAGGAGGATAGGATAGGGTGTATTGCCTTTAATTTTGATATGATAAGTTATAAAACACTTTCATATTTACTCTATCTTTCTCCATGATTCTCTAGAATCTCAAAGAGGAGTTTCTTCTTATCCCATAGCCATAGGTTCATTGATTTACAACCGTTTTTACGTTCATAATAATATTTCCACCCTCCATCAACTACTTTCTAAATGTTATCGTCCTAGTTAAACTTGTGATAAGAGCGATTCTGAAATATTTGTATGAAAAATCACTTCCTCAAGTTATTGTTGTATACATGAAATTAAAAATTATGTCATATTACTGAAAATGAAATTATTATAAGATTCATTTATTTGAAAATAAATATTTTTTACTTTATGATTAAAATTTAAGATAAAAATGATTTTCTCAATTAAAAATAAAACTATCACAATTAAAATTGTAAATTAATATAAATTAAGTAATAAAAAACTATAATGTGTAATTAAAAATAAAACTATCACAATTAAAATTATAAATTAAGTAATAAAAAACTATAATGTGTAATTGTTATAGAGAATTATATTGATAATATTGACAATAGCTCTTAACTAAAATCAATTTTAAAATATATATAATTATCAATACACATGTTTGCATTCTTTGTATGTTTGTATATGGAAGATGAAGGGGCGGAACATAAAAAACAAGTAGATCAAGAAAACATTATGTCAAAAAACCGAAGTACAATATCACCTACAAGTGGTGAAGAAATGAGGTGTGCATGCAGCTCGAGTGATGACAATAGTTCAACTGATGAATTCCAATCAATATAATCGAATGTTACTGCAAGTTGTATGTTTTGGAATATTTGTCTCTGAAAATTGGGGATTTTATTTAATGTGATCGATATATTGTCCCAATTGCATGAGGACATGTTACCAATAAGTGTGACGATTACAAATTGGTTGCAATTTGATTATTGTGGGCCTTTACGTTGTCCCTTTTTATAAGAAAATGGGTCTCTTATTCATATATAATAAAATGGGTTTCTTATTTCATTACATTGTCAAATGTTGTAAAATGTCGTGTTCTTGAATAGTTAATATGTGGATGATTTACATTGTTACAAATAATAGATGTGTAATTGGTTGTATAATGCATTAATACAAACATTATATCTAAATGCACTAACAAAAATATGAAACAATATTATTATAAAAAATATTTGATTTTGAAGCGATTAATTGAAAATTTGTTAAAAACAATGAATTAAAATATACACATATTAGTGCACTATATTCTTTTGAATTCACTAGACAATGTGTGCCATAATATAGGAAACTGTGCATTTTGAGGAGTCATACGCACTGGTGCACAATAATTACAATAACACACCGATACAAACTATTCAGAAAACACACCATTACGTAAACGATATAACATGCAATAATATTTATTGTTTCGAAATTGTATGGTGATGATGTTTAAAATATACACCATGGCGCTAAAAATAATTTATGTACAGGTGCATAAAGTTTATTATACGCACCGGGGTTCTAAATATTATTTATGCATCGGTGCCTTTATTATAATATATGCAACTGTAATGCTTAGTAAAAATAATGGTACCGACATCTCACCTCGAATATTCAAAATTTCACCACCCTTCAGTGCACATTGTAAAATAGACACCTTTACGTACCAATTACACATGCACCAAGGCACATGCTATATTAAATGCACTGGGTATTAGGATAACTTGATTGCATCAGTGCTCACTATAAATCAAATGAATTTGGGGGTACAAAACCTAAAATACACTGGTGCTTCATACGCAAACAAGGCATAACCACTGCGTAGAAATTATAAGAGCATCAATGCTTTGCATACGAGGAAAAAAGACGAACCAATGCGCAATATTTATAAACGCACCGGGGAGTTTTTTTATTTTATTAACGCGTAGGTGTGTTTGTATTATATTAACGCATTGGTGCATTTGTATTATACTAATGCACTAATGCATGTTTATGAATACCGCACCGGTGTGTTTTGACAAGAACAACACCCAAAAAAAAAACCTCTGCTACAATCTCCATCTGCCCAATTATTTTTAGTTATATGAAGCATCTCCTAAAACCTCCCCAATCAATAAAGGAGGTTGTAGCAGAGGTTCTTTTGAAAAAATTTCCAAATTTTGTAACACTAAAATCCTCCACAAAAACATCATCTAGAAGGTGTTCTCCTTGTAGTGATAATACCGAAAAAGAAGGCACATAAAATTGTATGTTCTACAAGTCTCGATAATGAAACTCCCAAGTTGAGCTTCAATGAATAAATGCCTAAAAAACTTCCAAATATGGATGTTGAAAACATTGAAAATTCCCACTATGTAATCATATGAGCCAGAATGTATGTAATTGCTCATTGATGTGAACTCCAATATGATGAGAGTAAACCATGAGAAGTGAATTATTTTCTAGTTTGACACATCTCTAAAAATTCCTACTAACTCAATCAAATGCCAAGTTGCGATATAGATGGATATAACTATCCTCTTCTTGGTTGAATGACTGTTGGTTTATTTTTTCTCTTCTTACTTCCTCTTGGGTTGACCCAGGTTCGGATCTCAACAGGTTTCAAACAAAACCCTCTAAAACTATTGGCCTCTTGGTAAACCAGAAGGCAACGTTGCGCATAGAGTGCACATCGTAGTCTCACCCAAGATAAGTTTTATGGGTGACTGCAATACCCATGTGTTTGAAGTTTAGGAATGAGCGGGAATCTATGGTTGTGTTCTTCCTTATTCATGCATTAACCTTGTTCTTAATTTAAATATTTCTAGGATTCATTCATCTTTAGCCTTATGCATGCATGCTAATACATCTAGTTAATCATTCATTCATAAGCTAATCATTACAGAAAGTAAATACTCAATAAAAATCACACATGACACAAGTTTTATTGTGGTTCACCCCCTCCTAGAGCTACATCCATCAAGATCTGGCTTCTCTACTCTTTTATTTAATATATTGCTACAAAATATTGCGTTGCACGCATTACATCTTCAATAATACAATCAAGGTGAGGTTAAGGAACCTCTATGAGGCAGAGTAGATCACACTAGGCTCCTCATCCTATGACCTAACCCTCAACTCTAGCTTATTCGACTCTTCTACAAGACCTATTATAATCAACCACATAAAAATCCTTAACATCCTCAATTGACATCCCCTTCCTAGAACTCCTAGGTTCTTATTTATACTGTTTTATAGGCTTATATCCATTACAATCTTTGTTAAAAACCTGTAATGTCCCCACTTTGGGGACATCATCACATGGTAGAGATTTATGATGACCAGAATAGCCAGATGGATGCTATAGCGAGTACAGGGGTATTTGAGAGGCATTGTGGGGTCCATCTTGCATTGATGATCATATTCCATCATTATGATCCATTCCGGACAGGTTGGCTTTGGTTTCGTTGCATTCTGACGATTTCCATGATTTTGACTATTTTGAGCT